>PNEQ01038442.1:0-71007 GCA_003012365.1 Medauroidea extradentata | reverse complement strand
GTGGCCAGGGCTGGACAGCCAGATAGAAGAGATGGTAAGGTCTTGCCACTGCTGCCAGAGTGTACAGTCTGCCGCTGTAAAAGTTCCATTGCAACAGTGGCCATGGCCGACACGGAAATGGCAACGCATACATGTTGATTTTGCATCAGTAAGAGGTCGTGATTTGCTAATTGTTGTGGATGCCCACTCAAAATGGGTTCAGGTGTTTCTTATGCATTCAACTACGGCAGAGGTGACTGTAGCGAAACTCAGAACTCTATTTAGCTCGTATGGCCTTCCGGAGCTGCTGGTTTCAGATAATGGGCCTCAATTCACATCTGAGGAATTCAGGTTGTTTTTGAGGAAGAATGGTATCCGTCATGCCTTAATTCCTCCGTATCACCCACAGTCTAACGGGATGGCTGAGAGGATGGTGCAGGAGGTCAAAAAGGGGCTGTTGAAAAATATGTGTACCCAAGGTACAGGGAGGGTCTTTACAGCATCAGTTGGACAATTATCTTTTTGCATACCGGAACATTTCTTCCTCAACAACAGGATCTACACCAGCAGAACTTTTTTTGTCACGACAACCTCGGACACGTCTGAGTCTTTTGAAGCCATCGCTCAACTTTACGATGCAAGCGAAGTCGGTTACCAAACAGCTGGGGGAACAACCTCACAGAATACAGTCTCGACACTTTGTGAGCGGAGAGCATGTTTGGGTGCGTAGTGGGCCTAGCTCTCACTCACACATTGAGACGTTTTAGTTATAGGTTTGAGTCTATGTAAATTTAATTTAAATTCTAGAGAGTTAATAACTTACTACGAATTCAGTTTAATGTTTCAGATCCGATTTATTATCATAAGTTTAGGTTTGAAAGGTCAGACGAACGAAGTTCACATGAGTACAAAAAGTGAACCTGTCGAGCTAATATTTGCAATGCGTTTGGTTTACTCTAATAATCAGTAATATTGCGCTCACCCTAAAAATTAATATAACTCATTGAAACCGTTTTTGTACTCCGAGTACCAGCCATTCTAGTAGAGTAAATGCCCGCTTTACCATAACTGTCTTAGTCATTTAACTCTAAATAACCACCTTAATAAACCCACAATGTTGCTACCATCTGAGTGAATCCCCCACTAAATAATAAACTTTATAACACTACGTGTACATGTATGCGCACACACATGCACACTTAATTCAGGAAAAATAACAACGGAAGCAGGTTTCATTTAATTTTATTTCAAATTACTTTTATTTTTGGAAGCACTAACTATATATATATATACACACAGTACACACAAAACATAACACATCAATTAATGTACAATTACTTATTTACATGTTTCATTTCAAAATTTGGCTACAAAAATGTTAAAATTATGTATGTTTCAATGGTAACCATTATTTTATCTACTTTTATTACCCACTAGTGTATCGTAACACTACACATATTTTAGACTATAAATAACACATTATTTATAGCATTTTTAGTATGATGTTAACATTATATTACGCAGTCTGTGACATAGCCTAAATGCTAAAAACACACACACACACAGAAATACATTGCCAGCGTTCATTAAATTACCTAATTAAGAAATAAGTGTAAAAATACGTATTCTTAAACTACATGTTTGATAACATTTTCTCCCCCTCCCCCACAAGCACTGTGGCGGGAATATGTCGGTTGAGATTGGTATGTCTGTTTTATAACGTGACACGAACTTGGAAAAATAATTAGTAAAATAACGCTCCGGTAAACATATACACACATACTGTGTAAATAAATATGTGTGTATGTATGTACACACACACACACACACACACACACACACACACACACACATATATATATATATATATATATATATATATATATATATATATATATATATATATATATATGTACACATCCACAATATGTATATATGAGACCAATGTGAAAATAATTTTTCAAAGTCTAGAGTTCAGCTCAACAAAAATAAATAATTAGCTTCATAGCGAAAGTTTAGGAAAAAAATACATTTTGTCTGTTTTATCAATTTATAGTAGGCCTAATAGTAGGAACCCTAGCACTCTGCACATAAAGTGAATGATGTAAATTTATTTATTACATTCAGATTATTTTTATGGTGCTGTACCTACCTGTTATCATGGGAATATTAATATAAAATGCAAAGCAACTTTTTTTTTGCTAGAAAAGTTGTAGCACGTGCCATACACAGAAACTTATGACATACTGAACACACTTTTGAATGTATGGTTCAACTTCTACGCCTTGTAACTATTACTGAACCAGTGTATCTTTAAAGTCTTATATTATAAGCGTTCTTTGAACATAATCCTGCAATTAAGGCTTGGTTATTATCTTTTGAAAATATGTTGACAGATTACAATGCATTGAAAACAAGCAACAAAATATGTAACAAATAAAATTACTTTACTCTCAATTAGGTTTTTTTTACCGCTACTCTGAATAATGCAAACTAAAAAATACGTAAAACTTAAGTGTTTCAAACAAAGTACCGTGCGTCGTATGATTATGTAATAAATTCAAACAATGAAGAAACAAGATGATGTTATAATTTAGAAATGCAAAGAAAATAAAAATAAAACACAAACCTAGCTTCCGATCATTCAACTTGAAACTAGATATGACGAGTTACACTCTACAGCAAGCACAAATTCTAGGAAAATATGTAAAATTTAAATATTAGTTTACGATTCTACTCTTAATTATAGTTACGTCACGTTTAGAGAAACGGATGGAATCACAACACCACGACACGATGGCCGTCTGATATGTCCGAGCCAATGGTGCAGATAACAATAATGTACTTTATTGGTCCACGTGACCTGTGACGTCCGGTGCAGATTGTGCAGACGGCACATGCGTAGCTGTCTGACCAGAGCTGGGAAACTTTTATCTTTGGAGGTCGTACAGCGTGGTCTGCACCATCTGCATGTGACGTCACGTGTACTTAGCGCCAGTCAGAAACGAGATACGCGAAGCCGAAAACAAACGAAAAATCGCGGAAAGTGTTGGAGTTTGTAAACAAACAGTGACTTAGTGTAATCGTATTTAGTTAACATATTTCCTAGTATGTAGTTTTGTATCGAGTGTCTTTTGAGTTTAAATTATCCGTTCGATTACGTTTGCAATGGAAATTCCCGTCGTTATAAAGTTGGACATAATTACAAATCTCGCACATTTAATTACATTACAATAGTCAGTTAATTAAAATTTAAGGGGGGAGGGGCAAAATATATTTAGGGAGGATTGACCCTTATCGCTGCGTCGTCACTGGCCTAGGGCATGCGACATATCACAGTCAGACGGTGACCTAATATTATGTTTGTTTTCTTTTAGTGAATTATATCACACAGGGCGTACGCAAAATAGTTTAGAAAAAACATATTTCACAGCACACTGTAACAAATTTAAACGACGCATCCGGCGGTCAATGCAAGGCTCAGTTTCGGTCACCATACTGGATTATATAATTTTTCGCTTTTATGAAATTCTGAGAAAAAATGTGGGATTAGCGATTACAGCGCAAATTCTACATTCTTAACTTGTTTGACTGATTGTCACCATACGTTAAATATTCAACTGCCACGCCTGTACTGTAACGCAAGATAAATAGAATTTGTGCTGTAAAGAAAAATTCCTAAGTTTTCTTCTCAGATTTTGATAAAAGCGGAAAAGAAAGTATTCCAATATAGCGACTAAAAGCTAGCTTTAAGAAAGAAAAACACATTCTAATTTATAAAAGACCACGTATTTTCTCCGCTGCCCAGTGGCGAACTTTCAAAATACCTGCCTAACAATACCCCCTCAGCTAACCTGTTGTTGTAGACGTCTGTCAGGTTAAACATTCATGTTAAAGTGTTTCGTTAATCGTTAAATAAAAATTTGACTTAGTTTAACTTAGTATACTCCCAAAGACGTGTAACAAGTTATCTTAAAAGTTATGTTAAAGTAATTATTCACCAAGTAACTTGTTACTTTCCGTTAAGTGACTACCTAACACTCAATGTGATTAACAAACATAGTGTATAATGTTCCCCACTTTGAAATATTAGGGCCTGTGTCCACAATAAATAATTATTGAGGGAGTTATGAAATTAGAGGTCGTAAATCACACGGATAGTACAGAGCGCAAAAATAAACATTATTTTCAGGGAACATTTTTCCTCGAATGACAACCTGCAAAGTTGCAGGGGCAAACATTGGTGCCCATATTTCAATTCCGCTCTCCGAGGCGCCAGTCTAGTGTCTGATAAGATGAGCTAGAACAGTCGAGTGGAACCAGAGTATTGCGGGCTGCAGGTATCATGGTGCTTGTGAATGTTAACCATACTTCTAGATACCTGCTGCCTGCAATACACTGGTTCCACTCAGCTGAGCTAGCTCACCCTCTCAGCCACAAGACTGGCGCCTCGCAGCGCGCGGAATTCAAGTATGCGCAGTAATGTTTGCCTCTGCAATTTTGCATGTTTTCAATCGAGGACAAATGTTCCCTAAAAATATTTATTTTTCTGCTCTCTGGCATCCATGTGATTTGCAATTACTAATGACGAAGTATCCTGTATGCCTTGTGCCTATTATAAGGTCTTATAAAAGTGTTCACTTAACCGAAAATTGCTTGAATAGAAATTAATTGTCAAACTGCGCATTTGCTAGTGTATGGTAGGAGTTAATAGATATTTGGATTGACCGGTACCTTCGTCAATTCGTCAGCAGGAAGGTGTCACCAATTTTCCCTCTCAGTTGTACCTGCCCTCGCCGGGAATCTTCCTGGTTGGCGGGTTTTTCACCGTGCAGACTGGATTTGTACTACCTTAATCACACATATATAGGCTGTTCACAGTCAAGTGAGCACTTGGAATATCAATAGTAATAATGATGCATTTTGTTGTGGCCTCTGATATGAAACTTTTGAGAAATGTTAAACTTATACATTAGGGTTATTACTTGTAATGTTATACATAAATTATAAAGGTGCTCAGTTGAGTTGGAACAGCCTATATCAGTACTGAAAGTGTCGAGTATTACACCAGACGTGTAGCAAGCAGGATGCCTATAGGAACACAAGCAGTACATGGGAGCAGATAACGGCGACCAGAGAGACTCCTGTGGTTGCTACCTTCCACGCACAGCTAGACTCAGTCCTCGTGCCTGGGCCCACATACGGCTCCAGGTTGGTTCGGTTGTAGTTCTGGAAGTACCAATCCTTGGAGACGTCCCTAGCAGGTGACGACCTCGAGCTAGTGGTGGTGGTGGGAGAGGTAGTGGGTGGACGGTAGTTACTTGGCTGAGGACCTCTCAGGAACTCCTCGACGGGTTGTGGCACAGACGACGTCTCTGGAGTCACCTTCACCTTGGTGATGGTAGCAGTGGGTCTGAACTGTGGCTGCTGAGCGCCAGGAGCCAGTAAGATGGACAGCGATGATGGAGACTCGCCCAGAGATCGACCAGTGTCGTCACTATCCTTGGTCTTCACCCACTCCGGTTTATCTGCGTTGCTTGTGGTCACCGGTACTTCTGCAATGTCCATAGTTACATCTACTTTGGTCACTCATAATTACCTTCTCTTTCAAGTTTTTTAAACATACCACAGGGGCCGCACTTGGCCCAGTGGCTAGAGCACTCGCCTCCCACGGAGGTGATCCGGGTTCGGTTCCCGGCAGGGTAGATCTCCGAACTATCGCATGCCATAATCGTGCCGAACGATGCTGTTGGTAGGCTGGTTTTCTCGGGGATTTCCCTTTTCCCCCGCCCTTTCATACCAGCGCTGCTCCATACTCACATCATGTCATCCCTTAGCAGCGCTAAAGACCTCGATGTTAAGTGCTGACTAAAATTTTTTCACTCACTGAATGTAACACAGCTCTGCTATATCTTGAGTGAAGCAATTTTGAACAAACTGTACACCTCCGAGTGCGTGCACGATTACAGTCGATTGCTCCGCATTCAGTCTTGACACAAAACAAATGAAATAAACATAGTTGGCAGCCCGTTAGTATTCTTCCACCTGAAATAGTAGAGAACAACGTTCAAAACTTGAAGATTTATTTGAGATGCGTCAACACTTTGTGAAATTTCTGCATATAACACTGTTAGTATATTGGACTCTGGCTCTAAGTCCGTGGTTAACTACGATCGCGCTCTAGTTTCTCATAGGTTGCAGAGTAATTTGGAACATTTGTGAAGATGAATGCTATTTATAATAAAGGATGCGGATAAAAGTATTAAATTAACAAGGCAAGAAATAATACGCTATTGCAAAGAAATGGTGTCACCAAAGAATGTAGCTGTGTGTAATGAAACATACTAGGTTTTAAAACAATTGATGTCTCCTCATGTAATTCAGTTTAAAAATAAAGCAGGTTTATATCTTCATAGAAAATAATAAGGCTGTATCAGTTACATCATTTTATTTTGCGGGATCTTATCACCTTCATACTAGGACTACCAGTAAGTGGTAGAGGATAATAAACTGAGGAGAAAATAAAATTATCTTACAGAGTTGAGTGTCTCTATCAGGCTACTTCACATTTACAGAATCTCTGCACTGTATGTGTTACTAGCAAATATCGTACAACAGTAGTATAGGTCCACTTATCTCTTCAGTTTAAGGTTTTTACTTAGGTAGGCTGCGTTGGTGTATATGAGGCACAAAACCGATTGAGCGTTAAGAGTGACGTCGGTCGGCGTATGTAATGCAATATCGCCACTACACGCAAACCCCGCAACTGGCGCGCAGAGCTTTACTATTATTCATTTTCCTACGGGACCTTAAGCGGTGGCCATATTATTTTATTTGCGATACTTATGGTTTATATTCCATCGCCTATTTCTATTATTGTATTTTTAGAATACGGTTGCAATTTTCCTAGATATTGTAGTTTAAAAAAACTGTTTTCAGCCATTTTGAGGGTCTTGAAAATCGAGTTTCCAATAAGCGATCCTAATTTTTAAACTGATAGAAAAATGTTTTGAAATGTGTTTTATTTCCACAGATGAAGAAATGTAATGCGCGTTGAGATCTTTCTTACAAATATTATTACTTGTAACTCACTGCAATGCCTTTCAAGCACAAGTATATAGGAACCATAATATTTCATCACTTGTAAGCACCGACGAATAGCTAGGCATTAACTGATTTGTGCTGACGTTCTTAACTAATGTTGCTATAAAAATATACGTAATCTTAAGTGAGCTACGAATTTCCGGGGTTTGTTAATAAACAAAAGTGTGTCTTAATCTTTTCTATACACCACGAGATGAACACATCAAATTTTAAGGCCAGTGTATAACTCTGAAACATTGCTAATCGCACGGAAGTCACGAGAAAAGTTGACTTAGAAACCACCAAACTTACGAGGTTTTTCACAATTAATTATGCAAACATATTTGTTACACTCTTTTAACACATTATAATGCTCTCATTGTAAGACGTTTCTATTTTCAGTAAACATTTTAAAGTTAACTAAAAATAACAAAATAAGGAATTTAGCTCTGGACCAAAAAAATAAAACAGTGTTAAGGGGGTTTGATCCCTGTCACATCGGTTTCACGGTTTTTCTTATAAATCAGGGAATAGACACACTGTTTTACTTTTTCCACGCTGACAAGGCATAGTTTATAGTTTCATTCACTTTTTGGAATCCATATGACATTGTTTCTGTTAATGTTGTGGCCTCTGTAGTCGCTCCCGTAAATACATCAATTTTTCCTTTTCAGCTGTTTCCCGTAGCAAAATAATGAACATATTATGGTTCCAGCAATTACAGAAAATCGATTAAGTTTGTATCTATGCCTTGTCGAGACAAAAATTTTGATACATCGACTGGAACAGAAGTTATCGAGAAGAAACAGATAAATCCAAGGTGGTAGGGATCAATACTCCTTAAAATACAAATTTTAGTCGCACAGGGAAATTTTCATCTTTGAAGCATAGGTGGGTTGGTATTTCTCGTCGAATTTTTATGCAAGTATGTCATTTCAAAGGAGGTAAATAAATTGTGTAGCGTAAAGGCTGAACGTTGGCGTGACTTATAGACTGAGATGATAAAGTTTTTGAGGACATTTCGCAATGATTAAAACGAATGAAATGTTAACGGTTTTAAATGTAAATTAAGTCGCGTTTCATTTTATCATCAACTGAAAAATATATTATTAATCATAACTATGTCCCCTTAACAGAAACTTAACTGAGTTTTCGAGAAATGTAGCCCACTTAACAGAGTACAGGTGAACCTCCATCTTAATGAGTTTCACTACTTATCAAACCTACATATATGACACCACCGACTGTCTTGTTCATCTTGATGCAGCCACGTTGTTATAACATATTTTAGGTTTTTTTAATGCACTGGAAACTGTGCGAAAATAAGTACAGTCATTTGGGGTAACTTTGTACCGGTCGGGGCAACTTTGTACCACCAACCTAGGTTAATTTCAAATTAATAATTTCAGAATACGGTTGTGTTCTAGATGAATAAATTTGTTAGTATTAGTTAGTTAACTGTTATTTAAACATACTATCTTGTGATATTGTCGCGTTTATAACAGGTAAATTAAAAATTTGTTAGAAAAAAAATTGTAGTTTCTAAATGCAAGTCGAGTATCGTAAAGTTTAATTACCTGTCGGTACCATCTCGTTGGTAGGCTTATGTTGCTTTGAAAGCCATTCTGGGTCCCAGTTCGTTGGTCTGTCTTGGTCAACTTCTGTCAGATTGGCATCTCCTTGAGTTTCGATCAGCATTTTGTGGACAAAGTTGGACTGTTGGGACAAGTCGATTTTTGTTATAGTCACATTCTTGTTGAAATTTGGAGAATATTGTATGCCCAAGAACGGAGGCCTTTCAAGATCCTTCTTCGGTGGCGATCCCATAGAACTAACACTGCTTGTTTCGAAACTACCAGAATTTGAATTGGACAAATGCGCGGATATTCTGTTGTCGACACTGTCAGTTTGTTTTATATCTGTCCCAGGTTGATGCACTTTGGCGTTCTGTTCAGGCACCTGGTTCGCCTTTTCGAAAAGCGCTTTGTTGGCTTGTCTGAAGAACGGATCCCTAATATCTGGTTTTCGAAGGAACTTTTCGACGACTTGCGGTTTCTCTGTGGACGTAGTAGATTTCACGTAAAAGCTGATATCGTGGTGCGTTGGGAGATTCGTGTTGCGTGTGTGGAGATCAGGAGTATCTGCCATCATGTCAGTAGGCAACTTCTCGTCGTAGATGTCAGTTGGTCGAGGCGAGAACGGAGAGCTCGGAGAGCTCGGAGACATGTCGTGGACCACTTCTGAGTGAGCCTGAATTGAGTAGTTTCGCACCAGTTCGGGATTCGCGATCGGTATGAATCCGCCCGACCCTGTCGTCATAGGGACAAAGCCATCCGTCTGTAAGTGAGGCTCCGATGGCGGGAACATGTCAACTTTACCTCGAGCTCCGACAAATCTCATGCCACCCGGCTTGGCGTCGGCATTCCGTCCGTTGCCCCATAATCCTCCCAGGCTGATGCTTGGCAGCGGAATACCAAAAAAAGTGAAGCCGCCATTGTTAGGAGGGACAGTAGGTTGGCTGGACAGCTTGCCTTGGTCTGGTACAGTCTTGTTCTTGTCTTGCCTCGTGCCCGCATATAATGTTGGTGTGTCACCTGGTATGTAATGTGACGATGCTGTAGTGACAGACAGCGGGCCTGCTACACTCGTCAGCTGTATCGTCAGAGGCAACTCACTCTGAATCATCATTGTGCCGTTAGTGACATTTCCATCTTCGTACTGGTACTCTATGTATTCGTCATAGATATATTCTGCTTGTTCAGGAGAGATACCTGCAGCAGGTGGGAGCGTAGCATCTTTCACTTCTACCCACGTCGAGGATATCTGAGACGACCCTGGAACTGAAAAGAAAAGAAAAGTAAAGTACAAGCCAACATAAAAGATTGCATTATCGTTAAGATGCCATGTAATATTAAGTCTTAGTCAATATTTTAAAAATAAAAGTCAATTTGGCACAGTATAAATAGATAATTAAGCTATCATGTATATGTCGTTGACATAACAATGGCACAGCGCAACATTTTCAAGTTTACGCTTACTTTTCATACTGCTTGAATGTATCGCTGAACTAAAAGGTACATTTTTGGAATAACGATTAAATCGCTCTAGCTAGCACAACCATAAACGAACAGGTACAGAGGACTGACACTAGATAGGTATGCAAGGCTCTTATTTTATCAACACCACATTCCGATACTAGCTGATTTCACGGGCCAGTTATTTCAGTGATCTAAGTTATAGTTTCGCTGCTGCTGACGAACACTGCTGGTCGCTGAGGATGATTTTCGGTTGACTCCTCGTGCGAGGCTACAACTACTGACGTCACTGGAGCTCGGAAGAAAAAAAAATCCTTCACTTATATCGGCAATTCGTATATCGAAGCGCGACATGCCATATTAACACCCCAGCTATGTCGTGTGATCTGCTACATCCCTACCTACCGAAATTACTTTCTGACAAGATCACAGATTCTTAATAAAAGAGTGTTTGAAATGTGAATCCATCCCAGTCGCTACAGACGCCGGTATAACGTGTCCTACCGTCTTCTAAAGAGTTGCCGATATTGATGAAGTAAAAGCATCTTTAAAGAAGGTGACTTGGTTGGTGACATAGCTGCTAATTGGCACTTGAAGAATTATGGTAACATTTCCTGTCACAGTATTGCTATAACGCCACGACGGCCATAGAGATATTTTAGGAATAACCTCAGCCGATAATAAGGAAAGGATGACATTTTAAGGCAGCTGTCTACCAAATGTATAAATACGTAGCAGTGTGCTGGAAAATACATTTGCTTATCGACTTCACCCGCGCCCACAGTGCTAACATACAATATTAAAGTACTTCAGACAAGTGTGAAATGTCTTTGTCAAGACACCACGCACATTATAAGCATTGTTTCAAGGCACTCTAACATACTGCAGTGCTGGATGAGCAGCGGAATTTTATATGCATGCCAGTGCCATCCTTAGTGTACGCTCACTTCTGTCCCGTGTGATTATATGCATTTAGCACCCTTATCTTGGAAAGTAGAAGACGCCATATATTTCATTTCATAAGACTGTAAAATCGAGCTTGTTTCACACGTCCACAAATCGTACACAGCAGAGAGTCCAGAGTTTTCAGTACCGGTATATTCATCGAAGCATTTTGAGCCTCAGAGTTTATTTTATTGCGTGAAGTAATTTTGTAGTTATTAAATTTGAAAATTCGTGTTTAAAAGGACATAGTGAAACAAAAGCTTATGAAATCAACTGAATTATGTTGTTAAATTTTTGGAGAGTACTAGCACAAACTGTTCAATTTTCAAAGACTTAATTTCATAACATAATTTTCTGAAATATCAGCTATATATGTGCTGAGAGAAAAGCAGTTGTAATGAAAACTATGAATCAAAATCATATTTGTTTAATTTTAACTGTGAAAAACGTTTATACTGTTCTGTAGAAGAATAACAGTATTTTTACAGTTTGTTGTGTAAGTTAAACCAGAGCAAGTCGAACAATATTTTATGTAAAAAACACATTATGAAAACTATGTATCTTATAGCAAGTTAATAGTAAATTGTATGTTTAAGTTCTGTGTACCGTTTTTACGAAATTATTTTAGAAGTTGATAAAATTGAAATAATGGAAGTTTGAATTAAAAAAAAAAACCAAGAAAAATTAATCAAAACTTTTGTGTTAAATAAGATCAATCTAGTTTTATTTGTTTGACTTTTACTAAATCTTCAGCTCAAGATCAAGATTTTTAAAATAATGTTGTTTTTTTGTCAGAAGTCAATCATATGCTAGACTATAAGAGTTAATTTTGTTTTCGGTACGATTTTGAACCGATAAGAATTTAACCAGTAAATGGGTAAAAGCCGTCATTCTGAGAACAGAATACTCACTACCGACTGTAACATGCTCGGACGAAAACAAATTTATGTTTTTTTTATAATGTTAGGATTTGGAAGAAAATGTCTAATATTTTAATGAGACTGCTGGCCTGGTGTAATATTTAATTGTGATAACTGGACACGTTTAGCCCTAATCATCTTTTTCGTAATAAACATGTATTATTGATTATTTATTGATCTATTTTGGTCAGTGGTAAAATGAACTCTGATCTCGTTACCGTGATTCAGAATACATATTTGCATGTTCGTCTATGACAATACATAACATTTTGGATGAGCTCAACTTTTCTCAAACTCTCGTAAAATAAAAATCCAGCCTCTATTGATTGGAATGGACTGTCCGTATTAGCACGAATTACTGGACGTGTGACCAAAATGTTACATAAACTGTTTTTTCTGCCTGAGACACAAGCGTGTTTTAGTAAGTAAGTTTTAAGTTCAGCCTTTATTTATTACTGAGACACGTTAAGAATTCTGTAGTCGTTACATTTTATATATTTGTCTTCCAATAACTTAAATCAGCGTAAATCCAAGGAGGGATCAATATGGCACGTGAACTTGTAACAGAAATTAATTAAATTTTAATTTTGTTTTCTATGATTTACAGAATTGTTTAGACAAATTCAAAGATGTAAAAATGTAAAATACATAACGTAATTAATTAGACGGAGCCTGGGGAAACACAGAGTATACGTTCAGCTAGTAAAATGCTATTTACAAAAAAAAAAATACAAAGTCTGAAACAGTGGCTACCATAAGATCTGTTTATTGAACGGAAACATTGAGCGGCTGTAGCAACATACATTAGAAGCCATCACTATATTCCTGGTGTCAATGATACTGTTAAGAATTTACGGGAATTCCACACTGAAGTAAATGCCAGTAGCGAAAATAGTGGTTGTCTCTAACAAATAAAATTTAAACAGTTACACTACTTTCAAAAATACTTTAAGAATAAAACTGTATTGAGCAAGGTTGTTCCTCGATTTAATGCATTAGTTAAACAGTACCTTCATTTTAAAAATAATTCAACCACTTGTCAGATAACTTACAAGTTTAAATTTAAGGAGAATATTTTGCATGGGAATATTTAACTTTACAATGAATTAGATTTCACTGGAGAAGAGAAAAATGTATGTAATTAATACTGTGCAAGTACAGAAAGGGAGAGAATATAGGTGGATTGTGTACACGGACTAAGAATAACAGGTCTAAACACTCGTTTGAAAACTTGACCCCTTGTTGAATGTTAGTTGATAAAATAAATAGGTAAATATCGTATAGGAGGATACTCGAGGTACACGGTATCGCACACCGAATGCAAATTTTATTATTGGGAGCTCGTAGGTAATCTGCGTACCACGAAGGATTTCATGAAATGAGGCCCTACGACGGAGAAGAGCCGGTAGATCCCTGACGAAGACCTGACAGCCAGCGACATCGTCCGTCACGATTTCCACACGCGAAAATCCGGGGACCTACGCTGCCGGATCGCCTTGGTGGAAGTCGAGTGGTTTGACCACTCGGCCGCCGCGGCCCCTGCTAGTTGATCATATTGCCGCTAGCACGCTGATTGTAGTGGTCGGGATTTAGCATAGATAATATAGGCGTTATTGATGTTCATTTGTTTGGAAATCATACCGTGGTTATCTTCGGTTGCAGAAAATGCTAACTGAAATTTATGCTTCTTTCGTCGTTGGCAAACACAATGAAAGAAACATATACAGAATAGTGAGTTTTTGTGAAAACTTGTTCCTGTTTGACCAAAAACTTTTACAAAAATCTGAGCACTTCAAAGAAGCGCGCCAGCGACAATATCATCAACAGTCAACATGAGGGTCAAAAAATAACTTTGGCAAGTCGGCGAGCGTCAAGATCAGTTCTGTACCTCAGAGATAAGGTGTCGTAACTCCAAAATTGGTGTTTCGTGGTTTTTTATACTGTTGTATTCAGAATGAAAAGCTCTATGCAATGATATACTGTAGTAAGTCCTGTGATGTATTTCGTAAGATATAGTGTTGAATTTTGCATGTGATGTGTTTGTTTTCGTAGAGGTAACTGCGCGGTAAGACCCATTCAATGCCTTTTAATTACCTCTAGTAGACTATATTTAATTTCCTGTGGTATAGTACAGTAAAGCTATTGTTCTTGCCGCCATGGAATGAATGTAACGTTAACTCGCCTAGTCTCTGGCGTTCTATGCTGCAGTTGGTTCAATATTCGATTAAAAGTGGTACAAATAAGTTGTCTATCAGGTCACAAGAACTATGTTTATTTAAAATGGTGAATTCAAGGAGTAAGGTTATTATGCAGCTTGCTCTACAAAGCAGAGAAACCCTCACAAATAGAACAGACGGTAAGTAAACAACAATAATGTTCCTATACGATAACCTATACCCAGTGGCGTAGCCAGAAATTTCTAAAGGGGTGGAGGGGCACACAAGTTTGATGAACAACCCGGGTGGGTGGGTGGGGGGGGGTTGAGGTAATTTACCTAAGTGCAAACATAAAATAAATAATCAAGAGTCAAAAAGCAGAAGGCAGAAGCAATACCTGTTTTAAAGCTCTCATATATATATATATATATATATATATATATATATATATATATATATATATATATATATATATATATATATATATATATATATATATATATATATATATATATATATAGTAAATTGTATTATAAGATTATAAGGTAATGAACCCTTTATCCACTAAATAAAAATATATGAATGATACTTTATTTTCTGCCCTCCTTATAAATTTTGGTTGTACAAATAAATCAAAATATTTCTCCTGCTACAATTTAAACACTTTAGCTTAAATGAAAATCGTAAAATAAATTTGATAATCGATTTAATATAAAATACACAAATTAAAGATAACATGTTGGTTGGGTTATGTTAGCGGTGAAGAGATAAGTAAATTCTTTTCACAAGTTACATATTTGACTGCAGCAATAAAAATATAACATAATGCACTAAAAATACTACACGACATTTTTTGCCTACAACTGCTGTAAATGAATATCCAAAATTTGCCTGTGAATATTTACCAACAAATTTCGTTTCAGTCTATGTTACTAAGTAAATTCAAACATTTTACACCCTAAAGTTTAGACATTTTACAATAATTACAAGGTATATTTAAGGAATTTTACAAAACAAATTTGAGACGTCTCTTCTTCTGACTGAGATAATACAATACATCGTCAACAGTGACAGGAATATTACGATGTAATTCAAGCGATCCTGACTCATTGTATTTCTTAGATATGACTTTAAAAACCGCAGAGTGGAAAATTATCTTTCATTAGACGCAGTAGGAACCGATGAACTCGTCATCCCCCGGGCAATTATGATGAGAGGGTTTTACGGCCTTTTAACACCTAAGGTCTTGAAAGCCGATTCACCCCGGGCAAGGGGGGGGGGTTACAACCCCTGTCTCCCCCCCCCTTGGCTTCGCCACTGCCTATACCACATTGCTGGATGAAAGCACACCAAAGAAGTTAACCTTTAATCAGAATCGTGTAGTTATTATTTAGTAGAAACTATTTCGGTAAATCAGAATCTCATTAATTTGATAAGAAGCAAATGACTATGACGCTGTGTTATAGCGCATCTGTTTCAGAACTAATATTATTGAATAATGAGAATTACATTTACCAAATAGCAATAGTAGTTAATATTTTGCTGTTTACGTGGGCAACAATGAATAGTGTATTTAAATTTACAATTACTTATTTTCATGTATACATGTATCCACTAGAAAAAAATTATCTCGATGTTTCAGGGAATCTCAGTGGCTTCACACTAGAACTCAAGTCGATCTGTGGGTCGGCCAGTGCTACCACTGTGGGAGAACTTCTACGAGCAAGTAATCATCTCAATAACTGGCTAGTGAGTGATGTTACATCACATCAGGCATCAGATTATTTTCAACTTCAGAATTTCACCAAAGACGCAGGTAATTATGGTTTGCATGGTTTAAAGGGACAATGTACAGAAGAATGTGCTACAACATCATTTCCACGTATTACGCCAATGCCCTGTGTCGACAAGACCACTGCTGGACCACTTCAAGGTAGCTATTTGCGAATTCAGACATTAGAATCGTCGAGGAATGAGCAGGAGGCCACTTCATTGTGTTCTTTAGAGTACATAATGAAAGAGTGTAAAGATGTTAGTGATGATATTTTAGATAGAGAACCCGTCTTTGGTCCAGAGAATAGTTCTGAAAGTGACTTGGATCACAATGTGTTTGAAAAATCACCAAAAACAAACAGGCAACGGAGACTAGATGAATAAACCGACACTGAAAGTGAAATACTTCAAGGACCTAAACAAGAGAGAGTAAGAAAACGTACAGGAAGTATTGAAATATGAAAAAGTAGTATTCGTAAAATAAGTGCAATTTCAAGGAAAGAGTGTGTCTCAAAGAAAGGAATGGAAGTTACAGAAAAATAAATGAAGTCCCCATGTAATAGGTGCAAAGTGAAATGCACAGAGAATATTTCAGAAGAAGATCGCTTACGGATATTTAATAATTACTCGATAGAAGAAAAATCTTGGGACGTGAAAAGACAATTTCTAGTTTCAAGAGTAATAGAGAAAGTTGTTCAACGAAAATGACCAGTAGATCACAATAGATCACGAAATAAAACACTTGAGTACAGTTTTGAAATGCAGAAAAAGTCTGTTAAGGTCTGTAAAAAGTTTTTCTTGTCTGCTCTAGTAACTTATGATACAACAGTTTCAACAGTATTGAAGAAGAAAGAAGAAGAAGACAGTGTTCAATCAGATAAAAGATGGCAACAAACGCCACCAAATACGCTCAAGGCAACTGTCACATAGCAATGTTTCTCAGTTATTTCAGTCACTACGCACATGAACGATCACAACGGAAATATATCGGAAGCCATTTATCAGTTGAAAAAAAAATTGCATCGAACGTATGTGCAAGAATGTAAATAAAACATATTCCTGAGAATGATATTGGAAAACATCGGGTGTATAGAGATATTTTAACAAAGAATTCAACCTAGCATTCCATCAACCTGATGTCGCTGATGTTGATACCTGTAATGATCGTGACAGGTATCATCTCCGTATAAAATAAGCCACATTTGAAGAAGTCATTGCCTAAATAAATAAGTTGTCTGGAGTATTAAGATCTGCAAAAGCTACTCCAATGGATTCCACAGTAGTTTCATTATTACTACATAAGTTCGACACAATCCTGTCAATGACTTTCCAGACATCAATGAAGCTGACAGTACAAATTTAAATGTAATTAGTATTTTTTTCAAAATTAATGAAGAAATGTATGTGATGTAAAAGCTGAACATACTGTATTGCAGAGTGTTAAACATACATGTATGCATGTCTGTTAGTTATTTTGATGAAAACAATGAAACAAGTGAATTACAATAGTGAATGTGATGTTTACAACTTTATATTCTGCGTTTCTAAGAGTTATGCATTTTTACTGTACTATGTTAAACATTTCAATGAAAGTTAAATTTTTCAAAAATTAATGACAATTTGTGAATGTGATGTAAAAACTAAACAGCTGTTAAACATATTCATATTTTTAATATTCAATACCATAATCGACAAAACAGTATGTGTATAATTTTCACAAATCAAATTTTTTTTTTTGTATTTTACAAAAAAATTACTACAAAATTGGCATTTATTTTCTTTTCCTACTCGAAAAGTAAAGAAATGGAGTTATGACATGTTACGTCTGAGGTACCGAGTTCTTGCTCGGCCGTGAGTGTGTGCAGTACCTGAGATAGCCTCGCAACCAGGAGCAGGTGGGGGCGGCTCGTCCTGAGTTCTCGCCGCGCACTGTTGAGGACCTAGCCTCATCTCACGTAGCAGAGTGCCATCAGAGCAACGTGGACCTTGCAGAGCAGTCTCTCGTAGCCACGCCTGTAGCCACGCCATACGGCAGGAACAACTGAGAGGGTTGCCATCCACATCCACTACCACCACGTTGCTACGCAGGCGCTCGAACGTCACTTCGCTTACCACGCTCATGCGGTTGTTGCGTAGGCTCAGTACTCGTAGACGCGGCATTTCGTTGAACGGTAGTCCTTGAATGCTGCAGATGCTGTTGTTGTCCATCTACACAAGTATGCACACACGCAGTATTACGCATACTGGCCAGCCTTCATCAATTGAAGGGAACTTTATAACTATCTGATAGATAAAGCGTAATACAGTGTTAATGAATATTTTTCTGTACCATAAACAATTTTTCTTTTGTTTACTTAATATGTTTTAAATTTATTCTATTGTAATTTTTAAACACTATCTGGTTTATATATTTTTTAATATTCTGTTACTTTCATATTATAATATGCATGTTATTATGTATTGCTGTGCCTTTCTTTTTATATGTTTACCTATGTATCTTGTAGCGTTTTGTGACAATTCCCAGCACATATGTTTGTGTAAAGTGGAAGCTGGTAAAAATAAATAAAAACATATACTTTGACAGGCTACAACAACAGTTAAAAGATAGAGTCAAATTTATTTATATTCCCACATGGACGGGTCTAATGAGTCGTTTGGAAGAAATATTTCCGCTACTGTTAATTGTCGCCTCAAAACAAAATGGGGTATTGGATTCAGCACGATAGAACCACTGTGCAGTTCTGCCAGTATTTACACAGTTTGATATGATTTGAAAGTTGTTGAAACCACAAAACTGTTCACAGTGGAGTGTAAAATCTTCAAGTAGTTCACGGAATATTTTCCCCGTCAGAAACCAGTAAATCATTCAACATAAATCTCTCAACATATCTTTGTAGGTTTGTACAATTCTTCTAGTCTCCAAACCTGGATTATGTGCCTAAGACAATGCGTCTACCTCGAGAACAAACACGAACAAACAGCGTGCAGAATTCCCGACACAGGATTTTAAAAAAATCCTCGACAGTGGTTACAAAACAACTGTCGCTAAATCTACAGGTGAAATATGTAAGCTGATCATCTCTCATGCCTCTGAGTTTAGCGTTATATTTCAGCATTCAACTGACAAAACACTCTTGATTTACATTGTTATTGTCTACTGACCGACGAGTGTCGTAAAGTTAACGCTCATGTCAAACATATTGAAAAGGAAACTGGATTAACGTTTCCTATTGACATGTCACTCACGTGTAGATGACTGTACTCTATAAGGCCCAGACAAACATTTCAAGGCTGTCTGTTTCAATTAACACTGGAATCTGAATAAATATTTTTTTGTATTAAAATAACTGTTCTGGTTGAGATGTCACATTACTGAACGAACTCAAATTATTTAAATAAAACATACTTGGCCTCAGAACCTGGCAATGAACTTTCACTACCATTTCAATTAGCGTTGTATATAGAATGAGTCTTCCATTTTTTAGAGATACTACAGCATTAAAATTACAAAAAATTGATGAATATCATTTTATGAAAGCGAGTTCCGGATTTGTCGCCGGTGTCAAAAACGACTGTGTTATACAGGTGTTTTGAAACTTTACACGATGCGTGATTATATACGTACATTTATACGAATCCTACTTTGTCCACCAACTTGTACGGCAGCGTTCCAAGAGTACATAAAGCTTTTATGATATGTCTCAAGAATCAAAGAACTTGCCGGATCAGCAAAATTTTATAGTCAGGTGTGGATACTTTGACTGCAGGTGTAATGTTGACAGACTCAAGATATTTGTTTTGGGACAGTTTAGTGAAAATAAACAACTATAGTTAAGTATTTAAACCCTTAAGTTAAATCTATTCAGATAAAGTTTGCCATTTATTCATCAACTGGCACCAAATTAAATATTTTTATTTGGCCAATGTTACCTCTACAATCAAAGTATCCACATTTGACGATACAAAATGTATTTCGATAGTAACTCATTTAATGTTATAGACTTTTGTCTTCATGAGATAAGCAGTCAAAGTTTTGTATGTGATGTACTATAACGCATGCTCAGACTTGGCCCCCTCACAAGCCTATCTTCCGCACCACTGTAGCCTCCAAGCTCTAAGTACCGAGGCGAAATGGAAATAGTGTTGGTGCGACGTCAATTACGTGTGCAAGTGTGATATAGCACAGTGAAGTCACTCTCGACAACGCACAGTGGCGGGATCCTATCAGAGTTTATTTTATTTTTATTATTTATAAGTGTTTAAGTGTTTCTTTAGAGGCGTGATACATAATTCAGCGCCAAAAGAACCAGTTCAAATTGTGGGTTTCTCAAAGCCCATTTGCAAAAAAAAAAAAACTGTTACCTTAGAAAGTATGTTTTACCAACATTTTGAATAAATATCGTTTTCTCGAGTAACGTATTTCTGAGGAGAAATCACTTACGCCGAAATCTCGTACATTTAATTGCGGCGCGACGTATTACGATCAACATAGCATTATCCTAGGTAAATGTTTGCTCATAAAAGTGGATATTACACCATTTTCTAGGGTTGCTGGTTTGTGGTTTTTCCATATTAAGTTTCAAAAACATGTAAATTTAAAATTGTGTTTTAGCATTTATTTATATACTACACTTAACCCGTCAAAAACCTGTGCTGTTCACACTGCTGACCCCTGCCATGCATGCACTTTTCTGGCACCTATGCCATTCCTCATAATTGTGATATTTTCCTCACGCCACAGTTCACAACAAGAGTAATCACCAGTCATTCAGCCATTACTGGTATGTCAGTATGACTGCGTTTGTCTCTTTATGAAAGTTCTCGAAAAAAATCTAATGCTATGAGATAAACTAAAAATTGAATGTATGGAAGAAAAAATATATTACAATTCATCAGACAATAAAATCCAATTTGACGCAACTGTGATATTTTTGTGACAAAATTAACACTCGCCTCTGAATATTGAACTTTGCCGTACTACAATTACACAATTTATTCTTGGCGTTAAAAATATTTAATGGATTATGGTTTTTAAGCTATTTTATAAAAGATAATTT
Organism: Medauroidea extradentata; assembly: GCA_003012365.1. NCBI lineage: Eukaryota > Metazoa > Arthropoda > Insecta > Phasmatodea > Phasmatidae > Medauroidea > Medauroidea extradentata. The sequence continues at coordinate 50,059 of PNEQ01038442.1, read as the reverse complement.
ATACTACTTAGTCTCAACAATTTCACGTGTCCCTGTTTAATCACAAAATAGTTAAGGAAGTTTATCCCACATACTAGTTACAAATTGTGCACCATTAGTTCAAGGAAGTATTTGTCTACTGAAATGGGAAATAATGTGTGTTTCAGTTAGTCATAATCAGTTCTCATTTGGGATATTAATATTAACTGTTTAGCATCTTACAGGGAAACGAAATAGCTTTTACTCGCGTCACTGAATTTACAGTCATAAAAATTCGACATAAGCTGTTATTGTTTACAAGATGGATTATCGGTCATAATTCACGACAAACTGTATTGGCCATACATTGAAACTGACATCTCAGGTTCGTTTAAGAACTAAATCATCTCCTGTAAAATACATACACCGTAAGTACATTTAAAACTGTCATCACTTACTGACGTTATTTGTAATAGAGAACAAAATACTATTTTCAAATAATCCGTGAATTTTTATATTACATCTGAAATCATTTAAAATTTCAAAATACGAAAGCTTTTGAAAACTACTAGCCTTAAAATACGGAGAAAGCATGTTCCTGCTGATAATCACAGAAATGATACTAGTTATAACTATCGTGTTATAAAGCTACAGTGCTCTGCGTGTGCTGGCGAGGCGGCGAAATGCACCATACCCCTCACGTCTTCATATACAAACCCCTCCCGGTAACACAAGACAGCGCGATGCGGCGAACCTCGCCAACTTTCCCCTCTTATCTCTGACTTCATAGGCCTTCTGGGTGATAAGCACCATCTAGCCAACCTTGAAGAGCACATGCGTGGGTAATGATCGAAAGTTAGTTTAACACTTAGAAACTTCTGGTTACGTAGAGCGGATCCTGTCAGATCGCCGAGTTGTGAGAATGTTGTGAGCGTCGTCGCGTCCGGCTATAAATACCAGCCCACAGCGACAAGAGGGCCAATTGTTGCGGCACTTAGACGGTGCAATAAGTGGCAGACTCGGCAGCGACGATTATGAAGATAACGGTGCCGACAAGTAGCGATATGGGATCGGAGCATCAAGAAGTTCCGGCCATGTCTTCATAATAGAGCAACGAAATATCGCCGGCAGCAAGCGACGCGAACTCGTGCTGCTATCTTTTACCAAGATAAATAACTTAGTAACTGTAAACGGTTTTCGAAGACACATGAACGGAAAATAAAAGAAATGATAATCTGTTTATGCTCGCATCGATTTAAATAAATAAATATAGAACAGAAAGCAAAAATAATATTTCCTTCTGGCAAATAAAGTAAGACAAATATATTAGCTTCTTTTTAACGAACTTCGGCTTAATTTGTACAAAAAAATGTAATGCATATGTTATTAACATTAATTATTTTCTGTTGTGTCAGGATAAAATTACTGTTTAAATAATTTTGCATGGGCTCTTACTTCACATTGACATGAACAAAACTACCGCAGAACATGGTAATAATGAAATATAATCAGCAGTTGTGCTGTAAGTGCAGTTTCTTAAATGTAGTATGCTTGTAACGAGCAGTGGTATATATGACCTACCTTGAGCTCTACGAGCCACTCCATGCCAGCGAGACTGTCTCCAGCCACTTGTGACACCTTGTTGTGGCTTATATCAAGCACTTCGAGGGAGCGAAGTGAGCGCAGTCCCGCCTGCTCCAAACCTGGCAACAGGTTACTACTCAGGTTGAGCAATAGCAACTGTGGCACGCCCGTGAATGCATCGTCGGCGATACGCGCTATGCGGTTTTCTTGTAACTCTGCACTCTGTAGCTCGGGCAAACCGGAGAAGGCAGCAGGAGGCAGTGAAGCTAGCTGGTTGCGACCAAGGCGGATAGCACGCAGCTCGGGCAGGTCGCTAACAGCTCGTGTCGACATCTCCTCCAGCTCGTTGCTGTGTATATCCAGCAGAGTGAGGCGAGGTAGCCTGCCGAACACTCCTTCAGTCAGCCGCCGTAGTTTGTTGTGACCTAGCCTGAGTTCTGAGAGCGACGTGAGACTGGCCAGAGTGTCTGCGTCCAAGCTGCGGATGTCGTTGTGGCTCAGCTCTAGTACTTGCAGAGCTGCCAAGCCACGTAGAGCGCCTGGTAGTTTGTCCAGCACGTTCTGTGATGCGTCCAGCTCCACCAGTTCCCTGTTCGCACACAAACATGCTACATCACCAGGTTCTCTACCTCAGCCCTGCTCTACATACGCTCTTGCACCCACAGCAGTTGTTTGCGTCAAGAAAAACTAGTAGCTCTAGAGCGACATAGCCGGCGATTCTACACTAAAATTATGAAAGCATTTTCTTTTGTTCTCTATATAAAATAAATTAAAACATGTATTTACTTGCTCTGTAATAAACTCAGTACTGCTATACTGCAATGGGACAGGGGATATCTCAAATCGTAAAAGTCATGAAACGACGATTTAAAAATCACGATAAAGTACTTTTGAAAATTCGCATTCTGGTATTCAAAAATTTGAAACCCAAGTATTGTAATGTTTTACTACATTTGTTAAACAAGTAGTAATTACAGTTACTGTGCGTTGTTAACAAAATTTGTCTAAAAATAATACCACATAAATTCATACTTGATGTTATCAAATAATTCTACAAACACACGTTTAGTCTATGTATCAAAAAATTACTTTGTGCTTGCGAACTGATGTGGCAAGGACCTTAATAGTAAGCCTTGATGAAAGTATGGTTGAAGTATTTGAAGGAACTGACGTATGTTTGCAGTATGCGAGGCATAACTAGGCATATTTCAGGTTTGGGGATATGAAGACTGAAATTACATACACAAGCAATCATCGACATAGCATATGACCGAATAGAAATTGTTGAGAGTTGTTTAATGTGTGCAAGTACTGAAGTAATATGTTCTTAAGTACATGCAAGTTACAAGTACACAGTTATGGATAATGTTTAATTGCACAGAAAAATTTAATGGAAGCATTATTTTTGTATTATTATATGCTTACCTTTTGAATATAAAGCGAATGATTTGACATAATGCACAGCCTACATTTAGTTGCAGAATCCACACATATGCAACAGTTGGCTCTGAATCTACACAAGTATAATTTTGAACCTATATATCAGCTGTTACATTGGTTTATATATTATTTTCTTATTGTTTTCATAAATTTGTTGGTAAATATTAGAAGGATGTAGAGATTGGTGAAAGGAAAATGTTTATAAATGCCCGACATGTTCATGTAAAGGTTACAACTTTAATGAAGAGGAGTCGTAAGATGGGGAGAGAATGTGCGGTAAGTGTGCGACCCTTAGTAGGCGACTTCCTAGTAAAATATGAGGAACAAGTGTATGCATCTAGAATAAAGCATTTATTTCCAATACCATAAAACTTTTCCATGTCAGCTCTTTTTAATAATGAAGAAGAAAGATAGGTATAACTATTTGTAGTCATGATTATAAACAAGAGTCATTAATTAATTGAGGAATTATCCTAGAAACTTGCAAATTATCGTATTTGTAAAGGACTTCAGCAACTAAAAGCTGCATAGCGCTAAGTTTTGGTGACTATAGGGAGTTAGATGCAAGCCTAACGAATAAATTTCACAAATATAATCATAGGGTTGTCGCTTTAACTTTTTTGACGCACGCTTTTCTGTAAAGCATTGTTCGCTTGCTCCTCGTTTTCTTGTGTATTTGGAAAGTGGCGAGGCTAGGAGGGATGCGAGGCGCGCGGTTAGTGTTTCCCCTATCCGGAGGGAGGGGTGAGAACATGCCATGGCTCGTCTGGTGGGAGGAGAACGTAACTGACGAGTATCTGAGGAGTGAAGATCAAACGAAACTGGAGACGTGGAAAACGCGGGAAGATAATTCAGCGTTGTATAAACTGATAAACATCAATAGCTCTTTCTTTCGGAGTAGACGTGGTTTCGCATGTGAAATCAGTTCGTTGCAATTATGAACGGTAATAGCAGATTATGGCACTATGGTACAAATAAGCATATGCTACTAAATCTAAGAAGAAAGAAAAGAAGAGCTCCGTCAAGATCACGAAAAATTTAATTAAAATTTTTCTAGAACCATAACCTATTTGCCAAGGTATTACAGACTGTGTCATTAAGCTTATATGTTAATATTTTTAATCAGACATTTTGTCTAGGATTCTGCAGCAAAGGAATGGGCCAATTAAAACACTCATGAATATCACGTATTATTAGAATTAGTCGAAGTGTCAGTGTTATGGGTTTCATTGCAACCTGGTGCAAAGTTCATAAGAATAATTATAATTATTTTTGTAGATGTCAGAAGTAGTATTTCATATGTTTACGCTATTAGCCGGCGGGAAGGGGGTGGATGTTTTCTGATATCTTGCAGTCTAATTTACTTATTTAATCTATTTATTTTATATTCCGTGGCGCTGTTATAAATGTCAAAAGCCTTGAAGGTATGATACATGTCGGTACAGATTCACACCATATAAGCGCATAAACCATACATTACCGTATTATATAAGTATACAAAGAATACGTAATTATGTAGGTGTCAAAGAATAAAATATGAAATAGTATTTGATACAGCAAATGGACAAAACATCTAATAAGATAAAATTGAATATGAACGTAATAAATACGTACAAAAGCATAAGTGCATGCGTTAAAGATGAAGTCAGTACCTTAGGAACTCATTCACAGAATAGAGGGTGCGAGACAATAAATAATTTTTAAGATTAAATATGAATTTAGTGTTCCTAATTTTGCTTAATTATTGTAAGGTAACAGCTCCAGTTATCGGCAAGTTAAGGCCGTAAACGTAAAAAAAGCTATGGTTATCAAACTATTTTTAAATCTAAAGTTTGGCCAGTTTTTTTACAGTTTCAAATCATTCTCAAAACTAAGTACGTTTGGCTGAAACGAAAACGGTCTTCCTCCAATGTTCGTCGGTCTTGGAACCAGTTTCCGTCATTATAAGTGGCCCACATAAATGTCCTAAAATTATCTGTTTATTCGATTTATGATGTTATTGTATTCTTGCGCCATCTGCTTATCATCATAAATTTATATTATAATATTTCGTTTGGTTTTAATGAAATGGGCCATGGTTTAAAAAGCCTCGCAGCATCCGATGTGAACTATATATTTGGCAATATAAGAGGTGAATTTTATATGTTTGACAGTGTAATTTTTTTCTGTAGACGTCTGACAATTTTTATTTGTACTTTATAATACGTACGACTCCATGAAAAAGTGTAGTTGCACTTGAAATAATTAAAAATAACAATGCAACATCCAAGTTAAACAATTTGTTTTGGTGGTATTAAAGGGTGTATTTATATATTTGAAAGTTCAAATTAATTCTGAAGATTTTAGCCAGTAAGTACTTATTAACATTTAGTGAAATGGGTATTGGGTTCATGTTGGATGCCGCAGAAATCTGAAATCGCTTTTATGCATAATTTCAAAAATTATACAGTGTCCAATTTTAACAATCTATTTGGGTACATAAGAGGTCTATATATCATACCTCGGCATCATCATTAATTCGGAAGACACCTACTTACTAAAACAAAATTATATGACATTAAAGGAACTTGTTTTGTAGACGGCCAAGACGACTAACAAGGCGAAATGCAAAAAAAAAAAAAACAGCAAATTTTAACATATAGGGGTCGGGAATCTGTCAGTACCATTCAAAATTCTAATAATAAACAAATACGAAACTGTGATGGAAGTTCCGTCTTAATTTTCCGGATTTAATTACTTTATTGCCGTAAAATACGTGACATTATGCAATAGTGTGTAGTATTTACTTGTAATGTCAGTATTCGTTAGATGCATTACACAGTAATTATTAATGGTACTTTTTTCCCTTAAGAAGTTCCCAAAACGATTTCTAACTATGTGAAAATTAAGACACCAGGCATACCACTGCAAAATTACGAGTACTTTTTCATGTAAGTGAAAATTACTCTGAGAGTCACAGTGAGAATGAAGCTCGACAAAATATTTAGTGGTGGCCAACAAGTTGATTTTTTGTTGTATTGTGTTATATTGACATAGAAAAAAAAGTGTGGCTGTTTTGTATTTCATATCACCTACCTGTTACAAACTACTCCGTTCTACAGTATTTGTTATTATTAAACATTTCACATCAATCCAATCATACAGGATATTTGATAATTATAGGTATACAAACGAAAGGGGTGTGTCGAGGACGATGAAACAAGCAAACAATACTAATTGAAAAAGGAAAAATACATTTTATGGATTTGAAGAACAAGAAGTTGCAGTTAAAGCCATTCCATAACTACATATACCAAGAAGAGGGTCTCCTACGTATTTCACGTCGGAATACATGTCATTTCGTTGTATGGACTCCGCAAGTTATAATATCCCTGAAAATTCAACGGGACAAAGAGTTCTGGGAAAACAAATTGTTTGGCAAACTTGTAACTTTTTTTTTTTTTTTTTTCCTTCAATAATTGTCTTCTACCTGAAATCACTGACCCAAGACATTCGAAATATGCCAATAAGGGAACCTGAGAATATCAAAGAAACACAGACAGCTCGTAGCAAGACAAAGAAACTGAATATCAGTGAAGAAAGAAATATATAAAAACCACTCCAACAGAAAATACATTGAGGTAGTTTTTTCCTTATAACTTTAGTGTACTCAACCACCGAGCATTAACCATCTCGTAATGGTTTTAGTTCCAAATTTAAATGTGAAACATGTTGCAATGACATTCTTGTTATTGAGTATTGCAAAACAAATGTGTAATTTTACATAATTAAATCAGTACAACTGTGGTCAAGTTGTGGCCGAACCATAATATGATAAGATCTGTTCATCAGCTTTATTTGTAATATAAGCCTTATGCAATTGTATTTTGGATTTTTAGTGTTTGCACAGTTTGATCAGACATATTTTTTTTATTTCAACTGCATTTGTAAGTCCTTCCTGTGATGCTAAAAATACTGCAGGATTATATTATTAATCATACTAATGTGGATAATCAAAGCTTTTATGTTTTACAATACCTTACATGTATTTCTTAATGTTATGCCACAGTAATACCACAAATAAATCTAAAATTTAAGTAACCTACAGTTCAGTACTATATCTGTATATAATGTTGTAGTAAATTGTACGTTATTACTTAGAAAAAAATAGACGCGCGGCCGCGGATTTGTCCGCGAGGAATTTTTAAGGAAAAAAAAATATAACGATAGCTTACTGGGTTAATTGTTTGAGGACATGGCGACAACAAATTTTACATTTCACCTCCAAACTATAACGATACCTCACCAGGTTTATGAGATGTCGAAGATATCGGAAACATTTTCTTTATACCCTTTTACCCATTAATGGGTTCTTGTGACGCAAGAGGAAGCCACTCTTATATGTCCATGCTCCAAATAGGAAATCAACTCTTCTGCCAGCTGCCACTAATGTGAGCATATCATAGCAATCCCCCGTCGCTTTGCCTTACATGGGATTAGAACCCAAAACCTCCTACCAGTGTTCCAAATACCTACGTCAAGATAGGGCGTCATCAGAATTCTTAAGAAACTAAACGTGTCTATTGAGGCTCGTGTCCAAATAGGTGGACGTATTAATACTACGGCAAAAAGTAAAATTAATAACTTATTTTAGGGATTCCTGGAGTATTTTACATCTCTGCATCCATAAATTGACGAATTTTGAAAAACCATGAAATGGTGTTTTAGGTAACTAAGCAAGCTTTGTCCCTATCAAAACCCATCTCGATATATCAACATGTTTCAGAGACAGAGAGAATTAATTGAAACAACGTAGGCTATTTTATTTTAATGCCCTTAGAGGTTGAATTTCAAATAATACTCGAATTTCTTTTTAGGTATAGGCTATGCGTAAGCTTCACTCGGAAGCAATAATCAATGCGATATCTGAACGGGTTTAATAGTTATCGAGGGTTTATTAAAACACATTTTACGGCTTTTCAGCCCCTTAATTTTCGATGTTCTAAAAAGTAATGTATACATGTTTATGTGTTTTATTCTGAAGTAAAAATCACTACAATTTGTGCACGCGAATTCATTGAAAGCACATTTCACCTCTTGTCAACCCCTTAATTTTGAAAAATCCCTTCTTCTTGGGTAAGGTGGTAAGAGGAAGCCACCCTCAAAATGTCATGTCTCCAGGTTCAGCGGTCTGGGTTGTGCGTTAATGAGTGAGTGGGGCACTTCATTATTTTATATAAGAGATGTTTACGGTGAGAGAATGGGCATATTCCATTATTTTCATATTTGTGTGTTCCTTACTATTATTCGTAGTTTTTTTTTTTTTAACATTTCCATTACTTGTGACAAAAACTGTATAGCCATATTGATTTTTAAGTTTGTATATTTATATTTGTTTTACAGTTAAGCTATGGTAGTATTTATTTCGGGAATATTGTGTAGCATCCTAGAGACTTATTCTTCAAAATAATGCAGTTACAATTTTGTATTTGTAAAATAACATTTAATATGGAATTGCAGTTTCATTTGTAATTATTTTTGTGTTCTTGTTAAGTGTTTATGTAATTTTTATCACATAATTGCGCAAGAATATAGTGTTCATAAATTCGTAGTTTTAATGAAAATTTGCAATTAATTGACTTATATATTGAATTTGGAAACGGTTCCGCAGTACAGATTAAAACTGAGATTACCATAACTTAGCAAAGAATAATAAAAAAAAATTAAGGACATAAATAACCTACTTATGTCATCTGTGAATAAAAACGATAATGTATTTAGACAGCTCTGAATAAGACTAATTTTTAAGCCTATCAGGAGATAGAGTTCTTATGGAAGGTATGATTACATGAATGCAAAGGTTGGCACAGCGTATCACCTAGAAAACCCGCCAGTGCCGTCGTCTAGCATTATCACCACATGGAAAATCGTGTATTCTATAATGCCATCAGCAGCCCGTTCAAAACACTTTAGTGCAGTACATAATGTTTAAAGTGTACACTGAAAAACATTAAATTTTAAAATGTAAATTCCAGCATCATTCTAAAACAGAGGCATACCATAAACTATGTGTACATTTACACGAAAGAAGCTACTTTTACGAGTTAATCCGTTCACTTAGGATTTCTTATACCAGATGAAAACAAAAGTAACGTGGAAATAAATCTATTTTGCAAATTACGCAAGTAAGTTGAGATGTCAGCATTCCACCAATGCCCTTTTCTAATTTAGGTTTGGGAATATTGTGAAGAAACACCGACCACCTCTTTAAAGTGGGGTGTCCGGGGGCCCTCCCCCGGGAAAATTTGAATTTTAAGGTGAAAAATAGTGCTATTTTAACAGTATTAGTAACTAATAATAGAGTACATGTTGCTGATGAAAATATTAAAATTTTAAAATATAATACGTAATTAATTTTTCACCCTTATGAAACGGTGATTCGGGGGTTCTCCACCGAGAAAGTTTTTTATTTCAGGGTGCAAAATAGTGCATTTTTAAACTGTTCTCGTAACTAAATTAAGAAATTTCTATAAGTGGAAACATTACACATTTTTATATGAATGTTTTCAATTTTTTGGCGACTAAAAAAAAAGGGGGGGGGGGGTTCTGACCCTCACTAACCCCACCTAACCCCAACTTGGCTACACCCCTGACTACAGCTTATCAATATCCTCCTGCAAGTTGATTCCACTGCACATCTCTGTGCCAACATCCTGTTTAGATATTTTCTTTTGAGAGTATTTTTTGTAAGTTTTGAATAAATAGGACCACATTAATTAAATAAACTTATAATAATATCATTAAACATTTTGAATAATCCTTTCAACTGTTTCAGAATGTAATATAACATCAATCAAATAATTTCCACTAAGTTCAACTTTAGCACAAGCAAACTACCGTCAGTTAATTGTCTAAATTTTTTTAGTTCAGTTGTGTATTTATTTTGTAAGTTACACTTTTCAGCACTTACTGGTAACTTAATGGTTATTCCTGAGTGATCACTCAAATGTGGTTGAATCACTAAACATGACACTTGTGAGAAAAATGTATATTATAAATTACATTATCAAATATAGTCAAACTATTCTTAAATTTAGATCTTGGTTTTGAAGTAACTGAAATTGGTTTTATCAGTACTATTTAAAGATAATTTACTAAGCCTAAACCAATCGGTAGGAAGCTTCATTGTTGTATATTTATTATTATATAATATATATTAAAAATAAGTAGGCCAGTAGCTGAACCCTGAGGTACTCCGTTTTTATTGAGGCCTTCATTACATGTTGCTGCTGAACAATTTTTTATGTACCTCTTTGTTCATGAGATGCTAAATATGTTTTTAACAAACTTAATGTTTGTTACGTATGCCATAATGTTCCAGTTTATTAAGTAGTATACTGTGGTTGACAAAGTCAAAAGTTTTTGCTAAATTGTAAAAGATCCTGAGTATCTGAAGTTTATTACTAATAACATTGCTGTTTGATCTTTGAATGCGTTGTTAATAGAAATATTTTTCCTAAATCCGCATTGAGGAGGGATTAGTATTTTACTGCTTAAAATTGATGCATTGATCTTACGGAACAAACTGTTAACAAGAATATTGGCTTGTAGTTCTCAGTAACAGTTAAAGGCCCTGAGTTAAATAACTGCGACAGCAGAAGTTTTATTTTTTGTTGGCCTATCTAACTTCCACAAACAAAATTTAAATAAAGTTTAGCAAAACTGTTCGCCATTACCATAACAAAAGGCTCACTTTTTCTCATAAATGCAGTAAATTAACATAGCCTAAAACGTATTTTTTTTCAGGTGTAAAGAATGGGTATGTCGTGTGGGGTGTGAAGATCTGACACATGTACCCATTGAGAAGTTGCATTCTTGTAGATTTGTTTGCTCAGCTCAATTCACTAGTGAAGATTTTGGAAAGAGTGGCAAAAAACTCAAAAGGAAAGCTGTACCGAGGCCGTGAGACACTGGCAGGAACAACAATTCCAAGCACCCTCCAGGAATAAATGAAAAACTACACAGCAACTGATTAAAAGTTACAAAACTGTTTTTGTAAACATCTGAAAATGTCTCAAATATATGTTAATACCAAACTCCAAAAATAAATACCTCTGTTTTTTGCATTGCCACACGTTTCCCATTTCAGTGTTCCATTGAGACCGTCAAATGATTTCCATGCGTACTTAAATAGGAATGATGTGAAAAAGTAAGTAGCCCAAAATATTTAGTTTTAAAATTGGATCAGTTTAGCAGAATTACAGCTATTTGAAAATTACACATTTCAAATGCTCGGGGAAAACGGCACTAAAGAGAGATTCTCTCTTGCAGTTATTTTTTTTTTTTTTTGTAAATCACTGACAGTAATTGCATAACCATAGTTTTAGATAAGCAAAAGTTTCAATAACACAACAGACATACTACACATTATAATGTGCCGGGCACACACTGTTTACATTGTACGGTGGATATGAATTGTGATGTAGACCAATAATAAGTAATTTTTATTGGAGGCTACATTGTCTTCTGTTTTACCACTTATTTTTAAGTGTTGTTTTACAATATCTACTAAACTTTACTTAAGAGTTTCAGTGTTCTGATGTAAATTTATTAGCAATGCATTTCCCCCCCCCCTAACATTAGATACTATGGCTTAAGTATGTTTCTGTGCTTGCATTATAAGCTGGCATCTTGAGATAATTTTAACTACTGCACACTTGAGCATTGTCTCAAAAAAATATCCTGCTACAACTGAGGAAATGAATTGTGAGTTACGTGTAACATGCATTTTAGTAGGGCGACTTAACATATTTCTGATGCACACAGCCTATTCTTGTGCTTGTTAACTGAAAAACAACAAACGTCTGTATGTTGGTGTGTGTGCTAAGCACGCCTCCTCACCAGCCTAGCTGTAGTGCCAGTGGCTGAAAGATCCTTAACCTCTTGGGCATGGAGACCGCCTAGAGTCCTCTGCGTAGGGTTTTAAGACGTGGAGTTGAGGATATGATAACGCCATGACCGGTCGGCCACATGACCCTGATATCCAGCAATTGAGTGCTCATCCTCTCCTGACGAGCTGACGTCACCGGGTGAGTTCCTGCACGCCACTGGGGTGTGAGACTACACAGCACTTCACCGAAGATATCCAACCAAATCACATCCTCGCCGCACCACCCGCTCCCGTCAGTGGTGGCATTCAAGATGATTTATTTTATTACTTTTTTTTATTCTTGCTGTAGTCTCAATAGTCTGAAGAGCCAGACCTCGACAATAAATGTCTGCAGAGACAACTCCAAATAATAAATAATCCTTTGCAGCCAAGTACAGCAAAGATACACCACAAAACTACAGCCATGAGGTTCTTAAAGATAAAAGTGTTTGTAATTCCTTTTTAAATATGTTGGGCTGCACCACTATATTTTTTTGCACCAATATTTCAGATAGAAGTCTGTCGTCTGGTATGGACAGATTTCTTTCACAGAATAAACTATTACCAGAAATGATGGGGTAGGTCTTGATTGAATTTCATTTCTGTGTAGGATTTTACTGTATCACAGCTTGTTAACTAAAATGGATGTTTCGTTATACAAAAAATTTGTATTCATTTCCAAATTTGAAAGGGAATTTTTAATACAGAAGTAACGTCATATTTACCATTTCTGAATGTTGCAGAAGAAACAAATTACAGTATCACTAGTAATGCAAATTGTGTTATAAACCAATGTATGTTGTTATTCTATGTAGTTTTGTTTAAATTTGTGTACATCACGAGAGCTCATACAGTAACAATGAAAGAGCTTGACTTTACAGCATAGTATTTTATACTGTGGTTCAATAATAATAATTATTATTCCTTGCAATTGGACAGCCACCCAGTTGCAAGGTGTAACCTCCTCCTCGATCTAGTACCAATACTCTCCTCAATCAACTATCAATACCCTTATCAATCACCTACCATTGCTCTCCTAAACCTTCCTACCACCCCCTCCCTCTTCATTAACAACTCCTCTGAAGGTAATTCCACTCTCTCACTGACCTAAGCATAAACTGTATACCCCTCTCTGTTCTGCTCATCGCCTGGATCTTCTCGCTATTGTTCCCTCTTCCTTAGTGAACAGGTAGCGTAACCTACACCAGCCTCCTTCAACATTCACCACATTGTACATCCTGACCAAACATTATATTCTTACTTTCTTTCAGTGAGTTCCAACCCAGATCCCTTCAATATCACAGATGGATGAAAGTTCACTTCATCCTCACCAGCCTTCCCTTGTCTTCTCCACCTCGTCAGTTCTATCTAGATGTCTAAAGTAAACCACAGAATTGTAAAAACTTAGAAACATAAGTAGATGTGCTGTGCATGTGATATGTGCTAAGTTAACCTATCTCCCTAACCTATTATAACTAGTCATAACCTGAGAGAACGGTAATAAGAATCCCACAGTAGTTAGATGCATTGACCACTCTGTATCATTACACGCAATAGCGTTATGCCGAAAGAAAAATAACTATTTTAATGTCAGTTCGTGGCACCAAATTGTAACAAGGTAAGTTAATTATAGTCAATATTTCAATTAATTCCGTTTTTTTAACTATTATAAAATGCAAGGCATGGTGTAAGCATGAAATAAAAAATTTTTTGCCAGACATGATACATGCACAAAAAAACGTAAATAACGTTAATAAACACCACGACATGCCTTGAAATTATATATGCAATTTTTTTATGTTATAAAAAGTTTCAGGTTGACCAACGACAATTTTAACGCAATAAATGTTCCTAGTTGCATGCAATATATATATATATTTTTTTTTTTTTTGCATTTGTAACTTACATTTTACTATTTGTTGCACATTTTTAAGGTTTAGGGAATGTAAAAATCACGTCCTCTATTTTATTATATTCTGTACATTTTGTTAACTATCGCAATTTCGAATTTAAGTTTGTCAAGTTCGCCGATTTGTATAACTGTTAGAGCTACTGCGGCAAAAAAAAAGTTCAATTTCTAAAGCATTGAGTGTCCACTCTGTACTAATACTTATTTACTCTATGCTCACTTGTTGTCTTGGAAAGATGTCTCGCTGAGATTTGAACTTAAGACTTTGGGCATTAAATTATAATACAATAAAGTAGTTTATGTACAGAATATTCCATCAAGGTGATACGAGTTTGATTTTTCATGAGGTTGATCTGGATTTTCGCGTTTACGAATATGGCCGGACGATGTCATTGGTTGATGGAAACTCCCGTTTCTTACGCTCACTCATTCAATGTTCTAGGCTCAACACACATCACTTCTCAGCAGCACTCGAAACATCGCTGTCAAGCTCTGACCAAATTATACTCACTTCACTTCTATGTGGTGATTTATTACCCGAAATCGCTAAGGATTTCCCAATAGCCCTTAAGAATTTTTAAAGAACAATAAATTATGTAAAAAATTTCAACTTTTTTACTGAAATATAAGGAGCTTGAAATTAGGTCAAAACCAAGATAGTTTTGGATTCCTAGCACCACACACTGCAATCTAAATCATGCTACAAAATCAACTATTGCACACTGCTCGTTCAATGTTACGGTAAATAATCAATGCTACTAAGTTTATGAAGGTGCCGTGGCTGTTAGAAAACGTGTATTCCAACAAGAGAATACGCGTAATGTCGCTTTTTGCATGTGAGAAATGTGGCGGACATTACTGTAGGAAGGCAGGTTTTCTCGGGGATGTCCAGTACAGTTTCCTGTCTCCCCTCAACTTATAATACTTCGGGATAGCTAGACGACTGGTGTCTCTCAGATAGAGATACCGCCAATATCCTCTCTCTCATTCATGGTGCCCGTGCTGAAGGCATAGCAAGGAAATAAGTAAAACATACTGTATCACGAAAGCCAACCCTTCCAGTTACAGATATAGGCCTAATCTCAGTTAGAAAACTCCTATTATGCGTTCATATGCAATTATATATGCAATAACAGTAATGGAAAACAAAGATTTATGACGTCAAAGATCCTGTCAATATGTTTGTTCTTCTGCAGTTAGGTTACAGTTTCATAAAATTACCCAAAAGTAAAGTATAGCACAAAAATACAAAATTTCAAGGTGGCGGCCCTCGAACCCTCTTAGATAGAGGACAGAGATATATTAAGTGCAGGCATCTCAGAGCAATGAGAATTAGGTATGCTTACCTATTGCTGTTGAAGGAGTTTGGCTCAATGAAAGCGAGGCGGTTGTTACCAAGGTCTAGTTGCTCAAGGAACACATTGGCTCGCAGTAAGTTGTCACGCAATGCCTCTAGCTGGTTGCCTCTGAGCAGCAACGTGGCTAGGTGGCGCATGTCTCGCAGCGAGTGTTCGTGCATGACGGCGAGGCGGTTGTGACGTAGGTCAAGCATGTGAAGACGGGCCAAGCCACCGAGCGAGCCATCCTCCAACTGCTCCAGCTCATTATGGGCGAGATGCAGCCAGCGTAGTTGAGATAGCGAGGCTAGCGCTCCAGGCGGCACACGCCGTAGACCGTTGCCTGCCAGGTCGAGCATCTGTAGCGCTGGCAGCACAAGATCAGGCGATGGCAGGTGAGGCAGTGCGACTATCTGGTTGCGTGCCAGGTGAAGATACTCGACGCCACGTGGCAGCCCAGGCACAAACTCTCGCAGTCGGTTCCAGCCCACATCCAGCTCGTACAGGCCGGCCAAGTGACGGAATGTGGCTGGGTGTAGAGATGCGAGCGAGTTACGTGACAGGTTCACGTGCTCCAGACTGGGTGTCTGCAGGAAGGTGGCTGGATCTACCAGCACCAGTGCGTTGCCGCTCATGTCCAGTCGTCGTAGAGACGGTAGGTTCGTCAGTAGGCGTTGGTCTAGCCTCCGGAAGTAATTGTACGACAGGTCGAGGCCCTAGCGACAATACACACATGCTTGTTTTGTTGGCCACAGTAACATTCCAATTTTTACAGTCATAAGCTTCAATATAATTGTACGACAGATCGAGACCCTAGCGACAATACACACCTGCTCGTCATCTTGGCAACAGTAAACTTTCACTTACAGCCATAAGCTTAAATATAATTGTACGATAGGACTAAATCCCAGCGACAGTAATATGTTCTAGATATGAACAATCGTTTGTTATAGATATATTTAATTTGTTACGTTTTCATTTGAATAAATGGACACGATATGCACTTTAATGGCCATTTCCGAGTCACCGAGTATTAAATTCTTAGGCTGCCTGCAGCTTGTCATGTTGCACTGTGTACAGTGCACTGAATTATTCCATACATCTGGCAATACAGCTTCGTTCCATCCCTCCTTCCTCTCCAGTTGACCTAATTTTCATTGCAGGTGTACAAAATTTGTAAAGTTGAAACATGGGCTGAAATAATAAGTTTGACCTTATCGCTTGCCAAACTGTTACTCTTGTATGCTCGTTGGTCACAGCGCATTAGCAGCCAGTAGAAACCATTATACTACCGAACTTTGACTACTAATATTGATCCTTATGGGAAAATGTGATTTGATTACCGGACGTTTTGAATAACGGACACTTTTCGAGTCTGTAACTAGGCCATCGTTAACCGAGGCCTTTCTGTATGTATGTGCATTGTGTGTGTGTATGTATGCATGTATGTATGTATGTATACGTATATATATATATATATATATATATATATATATATATATATATATATATACGTATACATACATATATATAGAAAACTTCTGCAACTACAACCCAAGAAACTTTACAGAATATTTGCAGGGAAAATCTGTGAATGCATACAACAGAATTTTTGTTTCAGAAAACGAGTTGTTAAACTAGCCCTAACTAACCGACAGAACTGTGAGGAACTGGCACAGTACTACTCTGAACTCGTCAACTGCCCCGAACTCATCACACAGTTCCCAAAAAAAGATTACATATACACCCACCCAAAATAACCTCCACCAACATAAGACAAGATCCAAAACACTTACTGAAGAACCTCGGTTCAAAATCACTACAGGAACTCACACAAATAATCTAAATTATCTGGCAAACAGAGATACCACCCAAAGACTGGAATTGCGTGCTCATTCATCGGCTGCACAAGAAAGGAGGTAGGACAGATGTGAACAACTACAGAGAGATTAATGCCTTGGCTTTCGAGGTTGAGCCGCGTCGTAGTGGTAGAGAATACCGACGTTTCGCCTCGCATTGAATCAGGGATCTTCAGGGTTGAGTTATCAACTGAGATCCGGTGGAAAGGCCAGCTCAATTTGTAATATATTATGTATATTTATGATTATTTTATATATTAAATATATATTTATAGTACATACAGGATGTTTTTGAACAACACGAACACCGACTAACTCCGGGAAGTGATTCGTTATGAAAAATTAACAGAACATATGTAATCTTTTCGATAAACTTAATAGTAAAGGGAATAATGAGACTCTGAATATCAAAATTTTTAATCTTACTACCCCAAAATATCGGAAACTAAATTAGATAAAAAGTAATATTTTCAGCATTGCTTAATGCTTTTGGGATCTTCAAACCAACAGAAAATTCTAACTGATACTTTATACTTTTATTAAAATAGCAGGGACTGCTACCCTCTAATAGCATACAACTATTTTACTGTCCGGATTTTCGATAACTTGAATATGATTTATTGAGTAATGAGATCTGTGTAACAAAAAGGTCCTCTTGTTGCAACTGTCTAGGACATACCATTTACGCTCAAAGCACACTTGAAGATACGCGCAACACACACTTTATGTTATGCCTGCATGTTACTTCTCTATATACTATTATACAGAGAGTCCTGATTTCTACAAGTCACCTACAAAATCTCTAAGCATGCCTACTTCAAAAACACAAAAATAACTACAAAAAATTAGGGGGGGGGGGTTACCTAGCTGACTTCCGTCTTAGTCGATCATGTGCAGAAGAAAAATTTAACGTGAAAACAATAACAAGGATATAAGCCGCCAGGAACAGTCCCATCATCTAGACCTTCGTAAACTTGAAGGAGGCAAACGACTCTATCGACCGACAATTTCCGTTCAGCTTCTTAGAAGAACAAAGACTTGACACAAAAACACTACGAATGATGAAGATGTTGACTGACACAAGATCGAAAGTAAAATTCACAGGCGAAATTTCTTAACCCTTCCTGACTAAAATCGAGGTACGACAAGGCGATGGAATATGCCCACTACTTCTTAACCTAGCTATACAAACATAACTGATAGAATAAAAATATAAAAGAACTGAATAACAATGGACATTAGAAACCAATACTACTCTGGTGATCGAAAGACTAAATAGAATTTTCATGCTTAGTAGTAGTAGATGACCTAGCTATATTCGCAATTAAGGAAACAACAGCTATCAAGAAAATGAAAGCCCTCAAAGAATGTGCAGATAAAGTTAGCCTGCAAATATATTTCCAGAAGACTGAATTCTTCTGCTCAGAAATAGGCATCCAAAAATTAACACAAAGTATGAAAAGATAAACAAAGGTACACACTTCAGATACCTAAGCGAAATCCTCGAACCCACAAGAGGAAAGAAGATAACGCAGAAGACTCGACTACAAAAACTGATGAGGGCATCTGGCAATACATACACAATCTACAACAATAGATGTATGTCCATACACACAAAGCTCAGACACTATAACACAGTAACCGAAAGCAAGTGAGACACCAAAACTTCATACGAGAAGTGAGATGGAAACACAATAAAACACAAAATCATGACAAAAATTCTTGGTCCAAAACTAACAGATGAGAGTTACAGATTCCAGTATAGAAAAATCACTGAGAATTTGTCCAGGCTAGCAGTCGACATCAGAAAAAGAATTATAGCATTTACTGGCATATCAGCAGGCTACCACCAACAAGACTTGCCAACAAAATCCTGACATATATACTATTGGTCAAGACAACACACGAATCAAAATTGACTTAGGGAAGTCACAGACAGACCCAACAGAAATTAAAGACAGTAACATACCCAGAAACCAGATACACAAGTAGAATGTGATGTCAGAGATTACAAGATTCCGAAGAGACCAGGGGAAACATGAACTGAAAAAAAAAAAAAAAGATAATACGCAGAAAAAATAGAGCTACGGGAAAGATCAGAAAGAACACGAACTGAGTCAGAATGCTTTGTGTGATACTACAGGCTCTAGTCACACATGATAATAATAAATTCCGACGAATTGGCTCAGTGGTTAGAACTCGTGACCAGGGTCCAGGATTAGATCACCAGCCGAGGAGGAAAGTAATGGAGAACCATCGCAACTTCATCCCCGCCTAGTCCCACCTCAGATGTTCACATTCTAAGGTCCAAACCAACCTGAAAACTCTCTCTCACTTTCTCTTTCTCACTCACTCTCTCTTTCTGTATAATGTGTATATATATATATATATATATATATATATATATATATATATATATATATATATATATATGTGTGTGTGTGTGTGTGTGTGTGTGTGTGTAAGCTGCTCGATAACAGCTTAGCCCCGTGCAGTTTTTGAAGGAAAAGCTATGGCGGTATCTTATCGTGTTTATGAGATGAGGAAATGGCGAAAACACGTTTTAAATCTTTTCATCCTCAAATCATAATTATGCATTTAGAGAAAATACAGTTTTCCTTTTTTTGCTCCTTATAGGTGTTTATGCCACAAGGGGAAGCCACGCGAGCTGCCACTAATATGTGTAAGTATAATGTCACATCTATGCCTTCAGTGGCGTATCGTGGTGGTGTTCTAAGGCAAGCAATAGAAAAACCGACTATACACTTTGAGCACGAGGTCTCAGTGTGCCTACCTGTCATATCCAATAAACATGTGTTGTGAATTCCGAGGTTATTACTGGACAATACATTCCTTGCCTTTTGAAAACAGGCTTGTCCCCAAAGAGGTATACTTACAAAAGGACAACAGAAAGTTAACAACTTTTAACTTATTTCTCCATGGTCATACATGCTTTTTGGGATTTATGGAACATTTTTCATCTATCTAACCACCAAAATTTTTGAATTGTGAGATATCATGAAATATATTTTTAGGTATTTACGTGAATTTCATTCCTAACAGAAAATAATCTCGATACCTCTGAAGGTTTAAGAAATACAGTGGACCAACTGAAACGACATTATATGTCCTTAGCGGAAAAATTAAAAAAAAAAATCCTGATACAACATTTTAAGGATACCTGTAAGCTTCATTCTGAGGCAAAAATCATCTTAAGGGCATGGTTCACCTCAGTCTTCAACGCCATTTTTTATTTTTACATTTGTACCAGATAATTTTTTCCTTATTTCAAACATAAATTGTGACTAAATCTTCCTCTTAGGAAATTTTTGTAGCTCTTATAATTTTTGCGTAATGAGTCGTAAACGTCAAAATTTGCACTTTATGGTTTTATGTACGCCACTAAAACCAACTGACATACCAAACCGAAAAAATTCACAGTGTATAACAATATTGTAGGTTATAATTTGACATATAAAACCAAGAAAATATATTGTTCTATTTAAAAAATTTTAAATTTTAAAATTTTTATTTCAGAATTTAGAATTTTTTATTAAATACAAAAATATTTTATTTTTTGTTTTTATATATCTCAAATCATAGTCTACAACATTGTTATGCACTGTGAATTTTTTCGGTTTGATATGTCAGTTAGTTTCTGTGGTGTACATATAACCGTAAAGTGCACATTTTTACGTTTACAACTCACTACGCAAAAACTATGAGAGATACAAAAATTTCCTAAGAATAAGATTTAGTCACAATTTATGTTTAAAATATGATAAGAAATATCTGGTACAAATATATAATTAAAAAAAGACGTTGAAAAATGAGGTGAACCATGCCCTTAATATCTCAACAGGTTCAAAAGTTATCGAGGACTGATTGAGAACACATTTTATGGCTTTTCACTCCCTTAATTTTCGAATTTCCAAAAATCCCTTTCTTAGTGGATGCGTACGGCATGAGGGGAAGCCATCCTTAAAATGTCATGTCTCTAGGTCTGGCAGTTTGGGCTGTGCGTTGATGAGCGAGTGAATGGGCCACTATATTTCATATATGAAGAAGAAGATCTATGACCAACCTTAAGGCCTGGCAGATTCCAGAGTGGGCCATCCGCGAAACTAGACAGAGAGTTGTTGCGCATGCTCAGCTCACGGAGGGCAGGCATAGCCATGAAGGCTTCTCGCTGCACACGCTGTATGCGGTTGTGGTCCAGCTGCAAGCTCTCTAAAGTAGCATGTCCTCTCAGAGCACCGAATGGTATCTCTTCGAGGAAGTTGTGGCTCATGTCGAGGTATCGCAAGCGCGGTAGGGCATCGAGCAACGCTCGCAGCGACCCAACGTGGTCGAGAGCATTGTCGACAAGCCACAACTCCTCGAGGCCGCTGTCGGAGTGCTGCAGGAAGGACTCTGGGTGAACGTGCCGCACAAAGTTGTGGCTGAGGTCGAGCTTGCGCAGGCGCGGTACGCGGTGAAAGGCACCACGGTGTATCTCGAGGATCCTATTGCCGGTGAGGTGGAGCTCGGCGAGTGCAGGTAGATCGACGAAGGAGGCCTCAGGTAACCGCTCAACGAGGTTGTGATCGAGATGTAAAGTGGTGAGAGCGGGCAGGTCACGGAGTGCACGCCCTACCATGCCGGCATCCAGCAGTCTGTTGTGAGTGAGAGCGAGGTTCGTGAGGGCTGGTAAACGCGTGAGAGCTCGAGGGTGTAGCCAGGCCAGGCCACAATGAGACACGTTGAGCAGGTATAGTCGCGGCAGGTCGTGCAGTAGACCGGCCTCTAGTCTGGCCACACGTGGGCTGTGTACCACATGTAGCTGCTGCAGGTCGGCGAGACCACGGAAGATGTTGGGCGGCAGTTCTGTCAATGCAGGAGACTTGAGCTGCACGTATCGCAGACGACGTAGTCCGGAGAGTCGTGGAGGACGCTTCATACCACCCGCATGCAATGTCAGTGCCTCCAGCCCACGGAGTTGCTCCAAGCTGTCTTGAGGAGGAGTACGTAGTGCAGGTTCTACCACGAACAATTCTAGCAAAGAGTCCTCCAAGCCAGCCAGCCAGTTAGATGCTAAACGCTCCAGACCATTATCTCGCAGCATGAGGCGCGCCACACGTAGAGACGAAAAGACGCTGCCAGGTAGCGAAGGTAGGTAGTTGTTCTCCAGGATCAACTCGTCAACAGGCCGGTCTATGTTGCTAGCCACCGCCTTCAGTCCCGCCAGCACTTTGGTCAGGTCGCTGTGGCTACACCTGCACAGTTGTCAGCAATTTCACATCCTCATTCCTCTCGACAAGGTCACAATGGCTAACTACAGAGAAGTATGCATAAGAATTTAACATGTAACTTTATTTCGTCACAAGCCAGAATATATTAAGTGATATCGGTTGTTTGAATGTAGAAATTAACACCAATAGGAATGTCTCTAATTTTATTAATGTGTCTATTGTCTTTGCTCCACAGCCGACAATGCTCTTCGTATTCCAATGCAAATACTACAGATAGTATGGCAAAAGTAAAATAACAAGTCATGACATTATCATTACCATATTTGTAACTATTCACAGCTACTTGGTTATCATAATTCGTCTACAAGCAGTAGTTACTAAATATATATTTCAAAGACACATGTATCGCCTAGAACTGAAAGTAACGAGCAAATGAATCAGTCATTTGAGAAACCCCTCATATCACTTGCAAGAAATTGCTGTTAAATAATTTATTACTGAAAATGTATACCTATATGAACCTTCTAAATAACGTACCTTTGTTTAAAAAGATTTGGTGCACGTTTTACTTCTATCCTGAAGGGTTTAAATTCACAGTTTTAAGAGTAAATGTGCATAAACCTACATTGTGAAAAATTTGACCCGTGGGGTTTCTCAAATGACCGATTCAAATGTGGATACACATGGGACAGTAATGATACTTTGCATTGTTTATAAATTACATTCAGTTTATATCCCTACTGTTTTAGACTGAATTTACGAATAAACAGAGGTGACAGTTATCGAACATTATATTTTTTTGGTAGATACCAGGTTCGATTTCTGGCCCAGTCATACTTATTTCGGTTCTTTTTAAATCAAAATTGTTATTGTTGTTATGCTTCTATATATTTGATGGACAGTTTTATTGTAGAGCTACCTATAATTTTGTGATATAGAACAGCATGCATGCATTCGTAGTTCTCACACTACGATCGACCACGGTTCATCGTAACTTAAGAAAATTAATCTAGTAAATTTTTTTGTTTTTGTTTATTGTAATCAGCCGGACAACATAGAACGTCAAGGAATGTAATTACATTAAAACTATACTCACTGCAATATATTCATAACATTGTTGTATGTCTATCCACATGTTAAGCTACGTACGATTACTGCAGAAGAATAATTAATAAAAACTGTTAGAGGACATTCCTTAGGGATGTACCAACTATTCTTTGATTTATTGGAAAAAGAATGGGGAGGAAACACACAATTACTTATTAAAAAACTTGCAATGTGATTTGGCAATTCGGCACTTTGAGTGTGATCGTGTGCGTTATTTTTTCTTACATCCAAACCAGTATCATTCTGAAACATGGGACAAGAAAATGGGGAGGGCAAGAGTAACCAATTAGGTTTGCGGCTGTCCCCTTCACTGGGCTACAAGCAGACACCGGCTCCATCTTAGGCCGGGCTTTCTCTCGTGAGTGATGTCCCTTCCTGCCCAAGTTACTTGATAAAACTTACAATAGTGTTAACAGTGTACGTGACATCACAGTGATGCCAGAGATAAATGAAGAGGGTAGTATCGGCATATGTAGGGAAGGAGACTACAACAACAGGCACTTACCATATCTGCAGGTCGTCATCATGCATGGTACACCGACAGGGCAGTATGTCACCCTCTGGGGGACAAGAACCCTGCGCCGCCACCAACACCAATGACACTAGCGCCAGTAATAGGGCGCGCATCACGTCATGACTTGCACATGGAACTCTGGGAACATGTCAGCGTCGCCACACGTTGATCTGCAAACAAACATATCTCCACGTCTTGACAATCTACTTATATGACAAACGTCTTCTCTCTCAACATAGCAGTGTATCCCACACAAAGGTTTGCCGGCGCGAGACTCCTCAGAAATGTCACCAATTCCCACTGGGGTTTAAAGAAATAATGTCGTTATCAAGGGTAGACCGAGCTTTTTTTTTTTTTCGGAGTGGGAGGGAGTCTTAAAAAGTAGATGTACACACACCCCGAGCCAAAAACTGGTGACTCTTACCGGGGAAAATATGGATTTTAAGGTGCAAAATGGGACTATTTAAGACGTTTCCTTACCGAAAATTTGAATAAACCCCTTAAAGAAATTGTTATAATATAAGGATTAACTGTGTTTGAAAGGTTTGGGTAGCCCATGCCCCTTCGATCCATCACTGTGTTGCTTCCGATGAAGCCGCTGGATGCAACGTGTGCAGAGAAGTCAGCAGGTTACACAGCCATCTATCCACCCGAACGTACTGTACCCTTTATTTTAAATAATACAATGAACAGAATGAGTATACTTATAAAGTTTTGTTATGTATCATTAAACCTAACATTCTAATTTCTCTGTGACACTATGATATTTTACAAAATAATTCAGTGTATTCCATTTAATCTTTCGTTTTATGGAAATAGTTAATTTTCTATCAGTTACATTTCATTCATGTGCAATGTCTTTCAACGGCTTCGTATGAGCGAAATCAGTAGAGCTTTATAGCTACTTGCAATTACATGTGAGATGAATTGCAGGATTTCGGTGGCACTGGCAATGTTTGGGTTTTCGCGTTGAATTATTTGAAGAAGTAAATCTCGATTGGAAACATCCCGGTTA
Source organism: Medauroidea extradentata (assembly GCA_003012365.1). Lineage (NCBI taxonomy): Eukaryota > Metazoa > Arthropoda > Insecta > Phasmatodea > Phasmatidae > Medauroidea > Medauroidea extradentata. Next base: position 25,197 of record PNEQ01038442.1, on the reverse strand, counting down.
AACACAGAGATGCGACAGTAACGTGTCTATAGAAAGTTCCAGGATGCAAATGGACGGACACTGTGAATACTATCAACACTAGTCGCAAGCATACATATCAGCAGGTATACATGTTTGCCTTGTAAAACGTCAAAATGAGGTCTGAGCAGTGTAGTTCGCAAGACTTGGGTTTAGGAGCTGACGTTGAAACCAGCTTGTAAATGACAGGACACAGATGTATCTGCTACGTCTGTCGAGTCACATTTACTGAATGTTCTGGCGGAGGAAGAGTCCGCATCGTTGGAAACACATGCATATGCATGGCTAATGATTCCCATGTGTCCATGAGGAACTGTAGTGTAGTAACAAGTAGTTGCTCAATATTTATGAGGTATATGTATACGTTAGTAGCTATGATATACAATTCCCTCGACAATATGATAAGAATTTTACTCCCAGTAACGGAGTTATTTATTTCATGCTACTCCAGCAGCAATGTTCGGAACTTGTCAATCTCGGAATAGTATTTCATTACAAAACACACGTTGGCTTCATAAGTCAAATTATGACTTGCTCACACAATGTAAGGAATTCTAGTAATGGAACAGTATTGTGAAGAGCAGCGCCGGTGATTTCCGGAATCTACACCTCTCTCTCTCTCTCTCTCTCTCTCTGTCTCTCTGTCTCTCTGTCTCCCTCTCTCTCTGGTAATATAAATATGAGGGTGTATATACACACAAACACACGCATTTTAACGTCCATTGAAATTCCTGTTTGAAATTTGCTCACTCTTCTCCGTTTTCTCTTACTAGGCAGTCGGCCTCCATAGCGCAGTCGGCTAGGCGCCGGTTACGGTGCGAGACTTCTTGGGTTCTAATCCCGTCACGGGAATGGATGTTGTGTTGCCCCTTCACCTCACTTCATCACCATCAGCTCTTAAAATATTGAGTCCTAGCTTTGGTCCTAGGCAACTCTGGTGTGTTTCTGATTCAGTAGATCGTAGCACTATATTTCACTTATGCAAACTAAACGCCTTTAGTTAGACAACTTGTTATGCACCTACGTCATAGCATGGCCCTTCAGGGTATGTTTGTAATGGGATGGGGAGTGTAAGTAGAGGAGGACACTGTCGTAGAGCCATTAGCCTTCATGGATAACGAAATGTCAATAAATATTAGCGAGCCTACAGGAATGGCTACCCCAACCATTTTCGACGAGTCTTACAACTGTAAGCTTGCAGCCAGAAAAGTTTTGAAGAGGCAGGTTGTGGGCCAGAGTGCTCATCTACAGATCACTGCGCTTCGGTTTCCGTAACAAGTCTTGAGTTCGATAGACAGTACCGTCGTTTAAAATGTGGCAATTGAGCGCACAATGTATTTGACCAGCGGATTTTTATTTTTTTTCGCGGATCTCTAGATTTACCCGTTCGTACATTACGGCATTTCTACGTACCCAAACCACTTCATCTGTAATCGTTCTGAAGGCCATGTTGTTCAGAGCAACACAAAGTTATCGATTAAAAGATTTGACTCGTTCATAGATCTGTTATGCAATACATTTTCGCTGGCATATGTAAACAATATAAGCAAAGCAGCAGACGAGCACTGACGAATCCGAATTATCGTTTATAAGCTAAGTTTAAAAGTCGGTTTACAATGGAAACAAGCACGTGATGACCGTAACCGTAATAACAAGTACGAGTGTAAGAACGAAGATCTGTATGTAGTTTACGAAGGCCTTATGCGTGTATGCAGTCAGTGTTAGAAATTGCCGCTGTATTCAGCTGTTCGTTATTTGGGTTCGAGCGTTATAAGTTGGCCACAGTATCTTTATGTTACTAACTGATCTCACATATCTGATATGATTTTTATATATTATAAATTTCCTTCGTTTTCCGTATTTGATTTATTTTATTTTTTCTCCTGTGGCCTCATGTTTTCTTATAAATATTCTAAAACTGATTTACCCAAATGCCTTAAAATGTTTTAGAGCAAATTATTTCGTTAGACGTACCACGCAAATTCGTGTTTTACAGAACCTAATAAAACAAAGGTATCAAATATGCGTATTACCGGATCTTCTTAACCTTACTTGTAAATCAATCAACTCAATCCTCAATTGCCTACAAACTGCACAAACGAAGAATTTCATAACAACACGCTAGATGCAATGTTATCGCTGTATTATTATTTAATTTGAAATACTCTCTCCAATAAATATGATGTAGTTGATCTGCATCAGTATGGGGATAATTTGCATCGTACAAATGTTTTAGTGTCTAATTAACGTATGGTAAATATATTAGAATGTAGGAAAGCAAGATATCATGCTTAACATATGTAGCCATATCTCGTTATTTTTTCACAGAACGGCACAAATATGTACAACCGCTATTTACATACCTAACAACTGTATCATAGTTTTGTACTCGTCACATCAAAAAAATTTCCTTAGCAAGCCTACCTTATTCGAAAAGATGTTATTTTCGACAGGGATACTTGTATACCGGTTGCTAAGCAACAAAAGCCAGAAGTGACGTTGGCCCGAGGTATTAACGTTTTTATTTTCTTAAAACTATTCTATTGGCTGAAACCTATCACTCACATTTTGAAATATAATATAACCATTTCATGGGGTCGCGTCAGCAGTTTCCGACCCCCATCCAGTATCCGACCCCTTTGGAATTGTTTTGTTTGTATTAATACATTTGGAGTCTTCTTCCGAAAACTAAAATATACCGATCTTAGATCAATGTTATGCTGACCACGTCGTGTTACTTAGAACAATGTTGGAACGAGTTACACTAGGCATTGTGTTTTTTAAGTTAGCTACCTTGGTGGAAAGCCCCATATTAGTGTTTACATACGTAAGTTTGCTGTAATGGTTAGTGAAGTTTGAAAAGTTTTTAACTTGTTGCGTGAAGAAGAAAATTTGTATCCTTTGGTAGCTATAATATTTTATTGTTTACTGAGAATGTACATGTATTTTCAGCTGTCCCAGTTCACTTTAAATCTCCATAGAAACCAAATTACCTAGCATTGTTACGTGGGTCGGAAATAAGGACACAATTTTATTTTTCGACCCTACAGGGTCGGATACCAGAAAATGCATTTTGTAGTGATTCAATTTCCGACACATTGTAAGAACAGACTATTACTTTGTAGTAAAATTGTTCTATAATTTGATTTCATCAGATTTTCGTGTAAATAATTTTTTTATTTGATTATTTAATGTATTACTTGTATGACATAAGTGCAACAAATGATTTTCTTAACTAAATTTAGAAATTGTGACATTTATGAACATCTTAAGAAAATTAGTTGCAAGTACAGTAATGAACAGTTGCCAGAAGCCTTAGATAAAGTTCGTACACAAGGATGATCCAAACATAAGGCGGCAAAAGAATATGGGATCCCTCGTAGTACCTTACTAGATAAGTTATCAGGCAAATCACCAGATGTAACTAAGAGGGGCCCAGATCCGTACTTGACTCCAGAGGAAGAAGAGAAAATTGAAGACTGGGTGGTGAAATTGGCACGTTGTGGTTTTCCTCTTAGTCGAGAGAATATCAATGACACAGTGATGGAGTTTTTGACCTCAGATGGACGCAAGACACCATTTAAAGACGGAAGACCAGGGAATACTTGGATGACCAATTTTCTTAAGCATCACCCAATTTTAAGTGAGAAAAAATGAGAAACTGTTGGGAAAGGAAAGGCAGTTGTCACAGAAACCATGCTACAAGCGTGGTTTCAGAAACTGCAGACATATTTGTCTGAAAATGACTTGTAGGCCACTATTCAAGACACAGCAAGAGTGTGGAATGCTGATGAAACATGCATGATGTTTCATGTTTCATCGCTAAAGTACCTAGGGGTTCGGGGAGAATCTCTTCAAGTAGTCGCCACAAGCAGAGAAAAGGAAAATCTGACTGTTTTGGGAAATTTCAGCGCAAGTGGAGAGGTTGGACCCACTATGTTGGTCTACAAATATAAAAGACTACCGAACACCATAATCAGCTCCACTCCCGAAGGTTGGGTATGTGCCAAATCTGATAGTGTATGGATGCGAAGTGAAACGTTCCTGGAGTATCTGAAGCATTTCCATGATTATCTTGTGGAAAAAAATGTTGACCTGCCAGTTTTGCTGTTCGTTGATGGCCACAGGAGTCATCTGTCACTCGAAGTTAGCAAGTTCTCCGAGGAAAACGGAATTCTTTTTATTGCCTATTCCCAAATTCAATCCATCTTTATCAGGCGGGAGATGTGGGAATATTTGGCCCATTAACAAAATACTGGGCAAAGACATTGCAAAGTAAGAAGATCCACTCAGTAGTACAAGCAGTTACGAAAACTAATTTCGCTCCAATTTTAAAGGACGTCTTCGATGAAGTCATGAAACCAGACACCATTCGCGCAGCATTTCGAAAATGTGGGCTGTTTCCACTTAACCCGGATGCAGTAGATTATTCTAAATGCATAGCGCAAAAGGATGATGTAGCTGTTTCGCAGACTCAGGCTAGGGAGGGGGGGGGGGGTTGGCTCTCTGGATTGAAGAAAGCTTTGGGAAAGAAGTTCTTGAGGAATTTGAGAACTCTGGAAAAGAGTGGCAGAGGGGGGAAAAATTTGAAGCATTGTTCCTCTACTGGAAACATCTTAAGGAGACCGGAAAGCAAAATGAAAATCCAAAGGAGATAGAATATCCAAACGAAAATCTTGTTGAACCTGAAACACCTGAAAAAAAAAGAAGAAACAGAAACACAAACTACAAATCTAGAGGAGCTCGAAAGGCCAAATGATAACCAAGTCTCTGCAGAGGAGATTGTAGGAGAATCTGTGATAGTAGATGGCAGCTGTGTTATAAATATTGATGATGAAGAACTGTTGAAATTGATTGAGCAGACACAAGATGTTTTACAGACTCAGCAAGTTGTCAGTGATTGCAGTGAGAATCCTGAGAATAAACAGACTGAAGAAGTTGAAGTGAGAAACATTCCTGACCATGATTACTGCCAAAATGTTCAACGAAAGCAAGACATCACAGGAAATCCAGGGAATAAATTAAGTGCAAAGGGAACATGCAAAGTTTCCCCAAAACTTGATAAATTACTGAGTATCCCGTCAACTTCTCAGCCATCAACGTCCAAATCAAGACCCCAACAAAGGAAGAAACTTGTGTATGGCGTGTCTTCACAGTGTTACAGGGATAGTGAAAATGAGGGCTCCAAGAAGCGCAAGAATAAGTAAAATACATGCAGTGGTAAATTGTTATATTTAGCGTTATTATAAAAAACTATTACCATTTTTGTTAGGCTCTGGGATTTAATATCATGCAATTATACATATTTGTGTTTCTTATATAATGTTCTAGAACATTCTCATGAAAAATTATTGCAATATAATAGTACCTATTTTTGACAATATATACCATTATTAATTTGTTGTGTAGAATAATACAATTTTTATTTATTTTATTTTTTTAGATGTAACTTTAAGGGATGAAATATTTTTATTGAGGAATTAGTTTAAATTTTGTATTATTTGAATGTGTTGTTAGCCTTGTTTGATATATAATTTTTGTAGGGGTCGGAAACTAAAAACAATGGAGACGAAAACTGAAATGTATGGGGTTGGGAACTGAAAGTTGCATACAGTTTGAAATAAAATTGTTTCTAAAACTTCTAGGTGTCATTTCTGTGACTTTCGAGATATCGATAAATTGTGCATTAAACATAGAATTCAAATCTGTTTGCATAATATTGATAGGTAAGTAAATTAAATTTTTGCAATTGAAAATAGCTGGTAATTCCTAAAGGGGGTCGGAAACTACCTATAATGATTTATGGAAATCATAACAATACACGTCTACACGTCAGCACCGTCTCTACACGGCACGTATATGAGTGACAATGAACTGTATAGTAAGAAAATCAACTTTCATTTCTATACAATTACGTTTCCTATGTACATGTTTACATCGTAAACCGAACATGTAAAGACGCAGTGCAATGCTTCTTGCATTTCGGATTGCATTCGTAGTCTTAAAATATAAACCGTTAACCCACGATAACTTCCTAAAACCTATAAAGGTCTTCAAATTTGTAGTTAGTTATAATAATAACAAGAAGTTACCAGCGTAACTGATACTCTTACCTTCTTCAAAGTGGGCGCAAATTAACCCTGAAAGTTTAAATAGTTTCGTACATCTAGGAATATTATATTGTAATATTAATATAGACGTATAGGCTAATAAACAAAATATAAGTCAGCTTACTAAGTAATGTACGCGTACCCAGTTTGATAAAATTGGAATAAAAATTTTCTGAGAAATTTTTCTACCATACACATAAAATATTACCGCCGTTATCTAAATATATAACCAAGAATGAGCGAAATACACAAAAGTAAAGTCAGCTTTGTATGCAACATATGCGTATCAAGCCAGTGTGCTGCTGCCGTCTGAGTAAACATACATTCATGGAGGCTAGCTTACAGGTATTTGAATCCACAAATTATTGCCATCTATGTGATTGTACAGCAAAGGAAAAATATGTCCTAAGAAATGCTGAAAATACAAAACAGCTCCGATTTTGAAAATATTAAAACACTGGATGAACGAAAGACAAAAAGGCAAGTCAGCTTCGTATGTAGTATATGTGCACCAAGATTAATGAAATTCTGAAAATTATTTCCTAAGATATGTAATTCTATGCTAAAAATAAAAACCAGCTGCCATTTTGAAAATATATAAACACAGGATAAACAAAATACACAAAAGTCAACTTTGTATGTAGCATAGGCTGTGTGTACCAAATTTGAAGAAATTCTAAAATACTGTTTCTCAGATATTTAGCTTTATCGATAAATGTTAAAATGGCCGTCAGTTTGAAAATATCAACAGGGCTTAAACGATATATTTAAAAGGCAAGTCAAATTGCTAAGTAATATATGTGTACAAAGCTTGCTGTTATTCGGTCCACTGGTTCAAACATTTTAGGGTGACATATACATACTCACACATACAGGAAGGTGATCTCATAAGCCTACTTTATTCTTTTGGAAAGTAGGCTAGCAAAAATTTACACTGTAAACAAGTAAATAGGCCTAATTTAAATTAAGATATTGAATTATATAGGTGAAATTTACTTCAACAAGTGTGTAATCATTTCCTATCGTTGTACAGTATTTACGTTTAACTAAGTAAGGAATTATGGTACGATGTTCGAATTGTTTTATTATTAATAAATTTCTTTTTTGAACTATTTTTGCGGGTGTTTGGTCGTCTATTGTTGCTGTGTGCAAGTTCTGGATACTATGATACTAGATTATGAAAAAGTTGCAAGTCGTTTTGCCCGGGTAGCACGTCGTTGCTGTCCTCTCGGGGCGGACCGATACTGATGTCGATTTGTCGGTATGGCTCTTAAGGAATACAGTCGCACGCATGGGGACCCCAACAACTAATTAGAATATTAAATGCCTCGCAATCACTGTCTCTCTCCAATTACTAACCGGAGGTGTCTCGGCACGACGACGTACTTTGTGACTTGGCGAAATCTTAATGGCTTCCCGACGCCCAAAACAACGACGATGATGGCGCCTCGGCTCACAATACTCCTGGTCTCGACGCATAGCTTCGACGCCTGACGGTGGCACCCAGCCCTACCGTCGCCGCGACTCGCCGACGACCCTCTCGGCTTCATAACGTCCGTCCCGGACTGACGCCGGCTCGTTTCTCCACCTTAATTTGCGCCAAAACCCCCGTCACTTTGCCAGCAAGCTCCGGTTCGTTTTGGGCCAATTAGGAGTCAGCTTACACCCAATGGCCCCACCTCTCGAGGACAACAATTCCGGCCAGAACCGTATTTATTAAATCATTTCTTAATTTCTCGTCGCTATTTACATTCAGTTAAATAAAATGGTTCATTTACTTGTTCACATTTATGATTTCTTAATCACTACATATTTATAACACAGTAACAACTAGCAAAGCCATTGGCTGGACCCCTCCCCTCGTTATCAGCTAGGAAGTTGGTTCGAGCGGGGGTGGGGTGAGGCCCCAAGACACGCTCTGCACCTGCTCGTCTTCACAAAGACAAAATATATACAATTCCTTATTTTTAACATAAAATTTGGTGCAGTAATAGTATTTTAATGAGAAATTTTGCAATGTGATCCTGATACAATGACGAAAAGAATGAATGGTCGCAAGACATAGTTATTATTGCACATAATTTATGATGGATGACACTGATAACTATTGAATATACTAAATCGGGGTGGCGACCATATGGGCCTGTCACAATGGAAATACATAAACCATGTTTTAAACATACGGAACTCACCAATTTAATTGCAGAAAAAAATTAGCTTGCAATTAATGAAAAAATAAACTTTAGTAGGCCTACGCTTTTTTTCTACTTTCAAATGCGGAGTAATTTTAAAACATTTAAGAAAGTATGGTACATTTTCACAAAGCAAAATATAACTAAAGGTAAATGCACGTTCTAAATCTTCTACTATATAACATATAAACATTGACTATATTAAACTAACTTATAAGATACAATTGCTCAGTTGATAACTATACTTCAAAAGTTATTTGTCTGATTATTGAACTTATGCATTCTTTCAGAACTCTAAGGATGTTACTATGAGTAAGGGGCCGCAGTTGTCGAATGGTCAAACCTCTCGCGCCTCACCTAGGCGATTCGGGTTCAATCACGAGTGGGTTCGGTTCCGGATTTTTCGCATGTTGGAAACGTGGCAGAAGTTGCAGTTGGCCGACGGGTTTTCTCGGGGAACTCCCGTTTCCCTCGTTTCTCATTCCGTCACTACGTCACTCTCATACCACCTCGCCCATTCCTCGAGACAGAGAGAGACAGGCATGCAATTATCGCTACTTGAGCACCAGGCTCAATCTTCACCCCGGCCCTCGCTCATGCACAGTTTGACCCTACCTGAAGGTGGAAACACGTAGTGTGGTTTCAAGCAGTGTTTGTTTCGTGGAGTGAAAGCAGTAAAGGCTCTATATGATAGGAATATGTCTCAGAAAATTTTTATCCCAATTTTATCAAACTGGGTACGCGTATATTACTTAGCTGACTTATCTTTAGTATGTTTTGTTTATTAGCCTATACGTCTAGATTAACATTATTATATAATATTCCTCGATGTACGAAACGATTTTAACCTTCAGGGTCAATTTGCACCAACTTTGAAGGAAGTAGGATTATCAGTTATACTGAAATTTTTTTTTCTTCCACTGTGTATCAAAATGTAAGCCAAGGTCCGAATAAGCGCACAAAAAGCTAAAAATAGCTGTAGGTTATCAGTTTCAGGTTTTTCTTGCAAATACTACACTTAAACGCATTAATGTTTATGCTGCACAACTGTAATGCCTGATTCGTCACAGTTGTAAAGACGACCTTGATTGTGTTCAGTTCGGTTGATTACTGGTTCATAGATATTTCTAGAGGCTGCATCTTATGCGTACTATGGGGTGGAAGGCTGACAATTGACACATGATTCTCACGGGCTAAATTTATCACATTCAGGTTCCTCGTACGTGAAAAAAGTCCATCTAACACCAGCACAACTGGATCTTCTGCTGTTGGTTTCACGTGCTGGATGAAATGCCGAAACCAGGTTGTGAATACGTATGTTTGAATCCAACGTGATGGGTGGCATGCATAGATGGAGCCTGGAGGAGTGTAATTCATCAGTTCTGGCTTCATATTTTTGTGAAGGAAAACCAGAAGTGGTGGAATAAAGTGATCAGCTGCGTTTATGCAGGTTACAACAGTAATTAAAGCACCACGTTCTGCTGACTGAAGTGAAGATATTTGTTTCTTTCTCTTCATCCCAATGATTTTTTTCATATATATAAAAAACGTAGCCACTGCATTAGGGTTGAATCCTTTGGCACGAGCAGATGAAAGAACTTGTGGAGTCCTAATAGACAACTTTGGATGCCTACGAAGGAAACTGTTGAGCCATTTCTTTCCTGCCTGCTCTCCTACTGTAGAGAAAGGATTTGGGATATAATTTACGACTCCCAACTGATAAGCCATACGAGGAACATCTCTACGCGTCAGACCAAAGTATCGCTCCTCCATTATAACACAATATTTGATGCAGTTGAAACTTCAGAGGACGTAAGGTCCAGTTTTGCACAGCGCTCCAACGTAATCTGCGGTACACTGAACACCCGAGAAGCCTTTAAACTGCCCATCTCTGTATTCCTTAGAGCATTTACAGCTGCTTTCATTCGCTCTCGATCTCACTGCTTCCTTTTTGACATCTGTTAAAGAAAGAAATTTCTACTAAATAATTTAATAGGAACTGAAAAGGAATGGAGAAAAGAGGTAGTTACAATAACTTCAGGTAAAATGGGAGCCACAATATTGAAATAAATTTGACTCCAAACAAAAATACTTTGTACTTATAATGGCTCATATCACCCTAACTGTTAAATTGAATGTTTATAGTTTTCAACTTCCGATCATTAAGGCTCCCAAATAGTGGTACTATTTTTAATGATAAGGGGCCTATCAAAGATATAAAACAAAAAATAAATTTTCAGCATACCTTTCTGAGAAGCATTTAAATATTTGTTCATGTTCAATAACTAGTTTATATTTAAATTGTAACTTGTTATGTAAGTTTTTAAATGTGAACACAGTCAAAATGAGTGTTATGAAGTTACTTTAACTCGAGTACTATGGTTTGCTACATTGAAAACTGTCTAGGAACATGCAACAAACTCATATATATGGCATAATAACATTTCAGGGTCACTGCTAAAAGTATAGTATTTAGTGAACAGCTGCTGATGGGAAAATTGAACGATAGCTACTGTGTGTTTAGAGGTAGGGGACATGCTATGCGCATGGAAGGTTTTTTTTTTAGCGCTCCTATGTTTCTGCTCCTCATGCAAATAGAAACACAACCAGGCGGAGCCCTTAAACGCATCCTTTTAATACCACGGGTTCCTATTTATGTTGGTATCACGGTTTTTATTTTTTAAATTCTAAACGGGAGCAGATTTCGCAAAATAGAGTCATAGAAATGTTGGAAATTGTGTTTAATATGTACCCTAATTTTTTTTCAAAGGAACAGTTTTCTATAATTCCAGCTAACTATCAACTTTGAGAAAGTTTAATTAAGGTGAACACGAGCCAAATCTAAACAAATATTTGTTTTAAAAAAAAATTTGGCTTCGTAGTACAGACTATTTCCAAAATATCTATGATTCTCTTTTGTGTAATTTCTGCTCCCATTTCGGGATTTCAAAATGAAAATCGCAAAAAACAGCATAAATAGGCACCCGTGGTCTTAAAGATTCTTGTTATGTGGTAGTCAATAAACGAAAAACCAAATAAACATTAGTGCATTAAAAAGTACAAATTACTGTAAAAATAAACGATTTTCTATTTCTACAATTTAAATCTGCGGGGTACAACTATGGCTTCTCAAAATATGTTTTAGAGCTTTATTTATGATTATATTGGGTGACCATGAATACCTACAAATCGGTGCCTATTTTGGGGAACCCCAAAACAGGAGCTTATACGCTCCCCAAGGGTTCCCTGTACTTTGTCACATCAACAAAATAAGGTCAATGAAACCATGTTTATAAACTATAGACCGTAAAAAAGGAGAACATGCACACAGTACGGAGATGACAAGATGGAATGAAACATTTACGTTTGATTTGTAACGAGTCTAGAAGATGAAAACCACAAATGTTTTCCACTTGGCTAAACACACAACTATTCGCCACCAACGAAATTACAATACTAACATGGCGGCCGACTCACACGTCGCTGTCTGTGCCGGACAATAGATACGTACACTCGCCGCTAGACAGCAGCACACTGAAACGCCACCTCCCCAAAATAGGAACCCACCCCAATTTGGCGCCCTTACCTTATGTATTATAATTGTTGCTGGTTATGGGAGAAAATGTTCGCTGTCCATAATAAAGGAAAAATGGTTGAATTTGTCTGTTGGAAAGTATTATGTAGTGTGTTTTTGTATGAAGACTATTTATCAAGTAAGTGTACAGTTACAAGAAAATTAATTAAACTGACTGGCTAAGGTAATTGTTTATTGTGTGAACATTCTTTCTTTACCAATTGGAAACTGTAATTTAAGTCTTGAAAGTTTGCCGAAAATTATTTTAAACAAATTATTCAACTTTACAGTATTGCAGAACAGTTATTATTTTAATTTATGTTATTTAGTTTCAACTATTATTTTCTTATGTCTTATATATTCTCCATACATAGCCTGCACAAGTTCAGTCACACAAAGATTTCACACATATTTGCTATTTAAATCCAACCTCTACACTGTAATTAATTTTGAAGTGTTCAGTTGTGGAAAATTTCCAAATTTGAGCATCTGTCAAGGCAATATTTCGAATTTGTAAACACAAAAATACAAGGCTTCTATGACCATAAAGGAAAATATATTTAAACAAATGTTTCGTTTAAAGTGGTAAATAAAAAGGTCTAATATAGTTCTAACTCAACAGTGTTTGTAGGCCTAGCTAACTAGAGTGGACAGCAAACAGCTCTTTCTATGAGGATTTTAATCCTCCGACCCTTTGTACAAATTTCGCATAGTAAACTTACGAATATGGGACAGTTGGCAGTCTTGGAAGTGAACATACATCGCATTTACAACGAACAGGAAATCCAAGAAACAGTTTTACAACTACTAAATAAGTACAAAGCTGCTATGTAATGTTAGATTGTATGTTAGGTTGGCAGACGTGTTGACAAGCGGTGTGGTGTGTGTGTGTGTAATGGAATGTCGAGGTTGAAACGTTGTCTGTGTATGTAAACTGTGAATGGAAGATTAAAAGTACCGGCGTCTGAGATGGTCTATATTATTATAAACCGTACTCCTTACTTGTCATCTGGCGACAAGGATGGGATGCACTAGGAAAAGAGTTTTTCACCGAGTGGTGGCGGGACAATAGATCGGTTGAGGTGTGAATAGCAGCGTCAATGTCATGTGTCATGGCGACAAAGGGACCAGCAATACCGAGTTATATATACGGCTCGGAATTGTTCGAGAACTACGTGGAACGGTTAGTTATATTTAAAGTTTGTGGTTATCAAGTAAAGCGATACGGTAGCAAGCATTAATAGGGATAACCTTACCACCGGAAACATACGCGATGTTAAAAACACAGATCAGTCCCAAGGTTTTAGACGAAGTGTCGTTTGACGAGTGTATTTAGAGTCTACTCAAAGTATGTTCTCCCACAAATATAGTTATTGCTGAGTGATTCAAATTCTGGCATCGCCGACAGCAAATATATGAAATGGTCGGGGAGTACATATCGGCCATAAAACAATTTTCGACCACATGCAAGTTCCTAGACGAAGTGTTGAGAGACGGATTAGTTTCCGGCGTTTTATCAGAGAAAATGGTCAGGAGGCTGTTAGCAGAATCTTTGGAACTTAAATTCGCGGAGGCTGAAATATAGTTGCAGATATGGACATGGTAGCTAAGTCGGCAGCGTTTATGAGCAGTGCGGAGTCCCGGGAAGTGAACGCAGTGGTAGATCCAGTTCCCGACCAGTCGACGTTAGGAGACGTTCAGTATATCAACACCGGCGGAGGGCGTCCCCACCAGTTTCAGCGAGGGAGTTTTGCTCACCGTCAGGCTCCAAGGGAAGCAGCGTCCCGGAACTACGCAGAACCATCGCAACCTAAGCCGAGATTCTCAAAAATGGGCTGCAGTTGTGGAGTCCAGCACAACCCAAGTAGCTGCTCAACCAGAAAATGGACTTGCTTCAGTTGTGGTCGTACTGGCCACATAACCAGAGTGTGCCCAAATAAGGTAAAAGAGTCCTCAATTTATAGCATTGTGTGTATGCTAGCCACTGGATTTCCAACGGAGCCGGCGAAAACACAACTGTGTGTAAACGGTGTGGAGATGTCCTTTGTTGTGGATACGGAAAGTGCCATCATCCTGTGTAGCCAGAGTTACTATCAGAGGTTACTGGGAGAAGATTCATTGGAGCCTTTTCCGGGTGTATTAAAAACAGCGAATGGCAGTGTGTTATCTGTCTGTGGGTGTGTGTCAGTAACTGTAAAGAATGAAGTGCCAGGAGAGTATCATAACCTCACTTTATTAGTAGCAAAGGAGTTGTCCACCATGACCCTTTTGGGAAGGAATTGGCTAGATGTGTTACGGCCAGGTTGGCAGGATAAAATATTGAATAGTTCATCAATGGGGAATGTGTGCAATGTAAGCCAGGTAGATGTAGGAAACAAATCCGAGGTGCTTTTGGGTTAAGGAGCAAGTACAAAAATTCTTGTTCTATTGCAAATAATGATAAGCCTATTTCTAAGTTCCAAGTTAACATCAATTTGAAAGAAAATGTTACTTCAGTGTTCCATCGTGCATATGCATTGAGTCAAGCGGTTAAGGATGAGCTCGCAAAACTAGAGCAGGCCGGTATAATCTCACCTGTCAAGTCTAGTAGTTGGGCAAGCCACATTGTGATTGTTCACAAGAAGTCAGGCCAGATCCGTTTGTGCGTAGAACTGAAAGTCACAGTGAACCCTAATTTAAGGGTTGTTCAGTATCCCCTACCAAAGCCAGGGGACCTTGTCAATAAATTTATAGGTTGTCAAGTGTTCTGCCATTTGGATATGGCCCAGGACTACTTGCAGTTAGTAGTAGACAACCCTAGTAGGGAGCTGTTAACCATCAACACAGCAAATGGGTTGTACAGATTTAATAGGTTGGTTTTTGGCTTGGCTTCTGCTCCCGCTATTTTCCAATTTATAATTGACAATATATTTTGTGGAGTAAACAAGGTAGCGTCATGCCTAGATTATATACTGATTGGGGGAAATTATCATAAGGATTGTGCTAGAACATAAAAAGTGGTGCTTTAAAAAATGGATGCCTACAATGCTAAAATTAACGTGTAGAAATCACAGTTTTTTTTTTACCGGTGCTAGAGTTTCTAGGTTTTCAGTTTACAGGGGCTGGGAAGTCCCCTAAAAAATTAAAAATCTACAAAATATTTTCAACACCAGCACCAAAAGATGTTACACAGCTGAAAGCTTTCCTATCGTTACTGAACTATTATAGACAATTCATTGAAATATGCCCAGACCTCCTTGAACCACTTCACAACCTTTTATGCAAAGATGTCCACTGGGTATGGTCGTCCGAATGTGAACTTGCCTTCAATCGAAGTAAAACCTGTTTCTCTGAGAAGGCTTTGTTAGTGGTATTTGACCCCACTAAGGATATTGTGTTACATGTCGATAGTTCAACATAGGAGTAGGGGCACTATTGAGTCAAGTGATAGATGTAGTGGAATATCCAATAGCTTTTGAGTCGGCTACGCTTACTTGTGCACAAAATAATTATGTTCAATTGGATAAGGAAGCACTGGCGGTGATGTTTAGGGTTAAAAAAAATTTCACAAATACCTGTATGACCACACTTTCACTATTTGTAGTGATCATCAGCCACTGAACTCCTTTTTCTGAGAAGCAAAGAAGTTACCACACATGGCATCATCGCGTTTACTAAGATGGGCTGTCACTTTAGCGGCTTATAATTACCGTATTTTCTACAAGAAAGGTCAACACATTCCAAATGCAGACGCAATGTCACGGTTGCCAAATCTGGGTGTTACGAACATGACAGATTGTAATTTTCTGCACCTATCTACGCCCCTGATTTCACCAGATGAAGTTGGACAGGCACCTGCCAAGGATCCAACACTTAGTAGGGTTATCACAATGTGTACAAAGGGTTGGAAAACTAGGGGAAAGGACAAATTGTTATCATTTTACTTTGGCATTTGAGACAAGTTATTCACTAAGAACGGAGATCTGTTACATGGCAATAGAGTAGTAATTCCCCAAGTACTACAACCCAAAGTTCTTTCAGTGTTACATCATAGTCATGCTAGCATAGTACGCAAATGAATGTTAGCCCGCTCGTATGTCTGGTGGAAGGGCATGGATGAGGACATTGGCAGAACGATTGAATGCTGCCCGGTGTGCCAGCAAACACAAAATGCTAGGTCAAAAGGGACTAGACATAGCTGGCCTTCTCCTCAGTCACCCTGGGAACGAATTCATTAAGACCTTTTTCTGTAAAACTCAATGCAGTACTTAATTTTATGTGATGCATTTTCAAAATGGGTTGAATGTTTCCCGTTACCAGTGGATACCACATTCCAGTCAGTGCTAAAATGTTAAATGTATTCTCAAGGTTTGCTTATCCGCAGGTCATAGTGTGCGACAACGGACCTCATTTTTGTGCTCAAGGCCTTGCCCAGTTTTGTAGGCTTCGGTCCATAAAACACATACTCTCCCCTCCCTACAACCCGTCGTCGAACGGGTTTGTGGAGCTTTCCGTACAGACGATCAAGAAGCTGCTAAGTAGAAGCATTTTGGCACATCCAGGAAACACTATGTCTGTTAATCAAAGATTAATGATTGTTTATCTGCTTACCGTTCCACACCTTCATCAGTAACAGGTCTTTCCCCCATGGCATGTCTTTTCTCATACACCCCACGCCACCCTTTGTCAATGCTGCAGCCAATAAAATCATCAATATTAGCGCAACAATGGGAGATCGTACCACCAGATTTGGAGACAAACCAAAAAGTTTGGGTGAACTTACAAACCAGCAAAGACATTGTCAGATGGCTACCAGGGCGTGTTATGCAGTGAGTAGGGAATGTTATATACATAGTTAAGCTGAGGGAAAATAAGCTTAGAAAGGTCCACCGGTGCTAGTTGTGCTAGAATACCTGTGATGAGGCAGATTGTGAGGGAAGTTTTCCCGTACCGAGTCCTAGGGTACAGGGAGAGGGGACAGATCAGGCCAGGGATTTGGACATGGAAAAAAAAAGAGGAGGATGGTTTTCGAGATTTCCCACAGGAGCCAGGGGAAACTCCAAGAATTTCTAGCAGGGGGCGTAGGATACGTACTCCTGTACGTTACTCGCCATAATTTCAATAGTTGTGAGTTTGCTGCATTAGGTAAAGGTGTCAGACGTTTTATTGCTTAAGGATGTTATTGTTATTACTTGCTGTATGGTGAAAGGTTATTGAGGGTTGTTGCTGTTGCATGTTTTATGGCAAGGTTAAGCAACATATAGACGATTGATGTATAAGGGTCAGTATAACCCCTGTTATGGTACGAAAGGGGCCAAAGTTGTGATGTACAGTGTAGTGTGAATATTCATCTTCATGTGTGTTGGTTGTTAACATGTTCAATGAGAGGGAGGGGAAGGTAGCGCAATGTACTGTTATATTGTGTTAGGTTGGCAGACGTGTGGACAAGCGGTGTGGTGTATGAGTGTAATGGAGTCGTGTTAGGATGTCGAGGTTGAAACGTTATCTGTGAACGTAAACTGTAAATGGAAGATTAAAAGTACCGGCGTCTGAGATGGTCTTGTCAAAAGCCAGCTATAAGTGATCGAAATTAAATTCTTAAAATAATAAATTTATATAGGTAGGATACTTTGATCAACTTAGCATAAAGACAAACAAAATTTAAGTTTTGACTTGCTTATTTATTAGGCTTGGGAATTATGATTCAAACATATATATTTGCCCCAGAAATAATCCAACAGGAGCTATCGGATGAAGAGTTCAAATTTCTGTGCTTGGGATTACAAGTTTAATTGGGATAGCTAGAAGTACGCTTGAAATGTCAGTAAACTGGAATAACATTTATTGAAACATGGTTAGTCGAAAGTAAACAATATTATTGATCTTTCCAACTGTTTATGAATAGCCACTTTCATAGCGCCGGAAAAGTGAAACATCGGCAATGTATTATTATGTACAAATGTAGCTCTAAAATTTTATATTGATATGGAAACACGACTTCCTTTGTCCATCGAAACATGTAAACAACATTCTAAAGTCAGCTGTTTCTATTTTGAACACAAGTTCATAATGTCATGCCCCCTCCGCTCTACAGATATTTACAATATGGACCCTTTAAAATTCATAGTAGCTCACCACCTACATAAAAACAAACATGTTGTCCATAGAATACACACACGCTTGAAATTTACTTGCGGACATGCCAAAACGATACAAAACATAATAATACTAGCATTCTTCCGAATGTGTAATTATGCGGTGTCACGAAAAATGAATATGGCACAGCAACTAAAAATTACGCAACTAATCAATATAGAATAATTGTTGTTACATGGTGGGTGGTTTCTGAGAAACCAATATTACATACCTCTGTAGAACCAAGGATAACTGCTGCTATAGACTCGTCATAAAAAGTATATACTTAGCCAAACATCATCTGCAAAATGTTCCGTCTCTTTCTTCAGTGCTTTAGTTCACCGAAAATGTATATTTATAAGTTCAATTCTTTGTGCACTATGTTATATAAAAAAGGGTAGCCAAGTTTATTGAAACAAATAGTATTATACTCAATTGAATAATTCACTGAGGCCTGGACTTCATTCGTAACAACACGGCCATAGCACGCAAATAGCATAGCCGCTCACAAACAGCATATATTACCATGCTACTTTCGCGCACAACATAGAAGTGCCCCAAATTATTTGACAGACTTTGTGTTTAATTGCGTTATTCTCCGCTTTCGTAATTAAATAATAAACATAATAATTTACATTTACACAACTTCATAAATATTTAAATATACTAACGTAGTATCCTCACTACTTCTTGATTGGCTGCGCCCAGAACACGACGCAAAGCGGACAGAAAAGTTAAAAATTCGTCAAGGTCTTGTGCGCCGATCGTGTGCTATTTTCATGTGCGTGTTCTGTGTGTCCGTGTAGTGGCTGCTATATATTAACACACTTTCAACTTCGTGCGTCTGTGCTGTTTGCGTGCTGCTGACAATGTAGTCCTGGCCTGAATAAAATTTAATACGTGTTTTATAAGTGATGACTACAAGGAGGTGGAGAGCTAGAAATGCTGAGCAGCTGATTACACGTTACCGTGTCTAAGAATGGGAGGGGAGAGGTTACGAATGCCACACATACAAAGGCCTTGGCAGTCCTTGGAATAAGAAGGTGTTTTGAAAACAGATAAAAATCGCTCGTCGCCCTGAACACGGGAATGCGCAGGCCAAACCACTGCACCTAGAATCGTGAAAGTTTTTGTGGGGGTTCCCCTCAGGTCATAGGCGAGCACTAAATAGGGATTTTCGAAATTCGACCTCTAATAGTGTGAAAAGGAGTGAAATGTATTACCGAAGAAACGTCGATAGAGCTCGAACCCGACGGTCTATCGTCATGATTTTGGCTTTAATAAGACACACAAAAAAAAACGCATATTAGCCAATTGAAGGATTTTGTGAATTTTAACATTTAAGGAGGTGGAAAGACCTTAAATGTGTTTCCGATGAACTATCGATATCTATAGAATCCTTCGGGATAGAGAGTTGGTTTTCACTTCAAAATGTTACTTACGTAAATATCCAAAAAGCAGTTTTAGGATTTTTTGAAATCCGACCACCAAGTAGTAAACAGGAACAAAATGTGTTTTTTTATGAATCGTCTGTATCACAGAAACACAATTGACTATCGTCGTGAATTTTACTTCAATTGGTTACGTATACAATATCTATGGCTGGACTCTAAGAAGGTTTGGAATTCTTTAATTAAGAGGGTGAAAATACATTAAATGTGTTTTAGATTATTCCTCCACATCTATCGAACCAATCTAGATATCGAGGTGCTCTGTGCTTTAGATTGATACTTATGTAAATATCTAAATACCGTTAAAATATATTTACCGAATTCAGTTTCAAAGAGGTAAAAAGGGGGTAAAATGTGTTTTCGATTCAAAATCTCTCTCTCTCTCTCTCTCTCTCTTTATATATATATATATATATATATACATACATATATATATATGTATGTATATATATATATATTAATTTATTTATTTATTTATATAGCGACGTGATTTTTGTTTAAGATTGATGCTTACATAGATACCTGAAAATTAATTTCACGAATTTTCGATATTCGATACCTAAGGAGATGAAAAGGGTTGAAAAGTGGTGAAATGTGTTTTCAATTAATCGTCGATATATATTGAACTCAACTGGCTATTGTCGTGTTTTTCACATCCACGAGACACCAACAAAGTATCCTAAAACGTGATTCAAGGGTTTTTCGATATCACTACCTTAGGAGGCGAAAATACCTTGAATGTATCTCAGATAAATCCTCGATATCTATCGAACCCGTCGAGTTATACAGTTAATTTTTTCTTTAGGATGATTATTACAGAAATGATCACCGAAAGGTTTTTAGATTTTCTAAATTCGAACTCTCAGTAGCCTACTGTGCAGTGATCATATGTGTTTTTAATTAATGATCGATTTTGATTCGACTGAACGGGCTACAGTCGTGATTTGCACTTCAATTGGATGCTTATACAAATGTCTAAGATGTGAATTTAAATATTTCGTAATTCGACACCCAAAGGGTGAAAAAGCACAAAATTTATTTCCATTAACCCATGATATCAACCAGTAGAGATATTGAGGTGTTATTCGCGTCAAAGTGATGCTTACGTAAGTATTTAAAAAAGAATATGTAAGTTTTTTACTTTATAAGATAACTTGATTACAAAGAATAAAACTAAGTTTGTAAACTTTTAAGGCAGACGATCCGAAAACCAATTACGACCAGCAAGAAATAAATTGTACAAGAGTTTCACTCTATAGTAGCATATCGAGACGTTGTATTTTACAACTCTATAAGCCCAGGACATGAATATTTTATTATTCAAATTAAATTTGTTTTCATTAACCATTTCGACGTTACGAGACGCAATTGTTTGTAGCTCTGGTCTACATTCCGAGAGGTTCTGGGCTCGAATTTCGTTAAAAGCTGGGTGCGAACGTTCAATTCTGACACACAAAAACTGCAAGGCAGATGGAATTAGTGCAATTTGCATGTAGTCGTTTAAAAGAGGCGAAATGAATTATGCAGTTCACTTTCCACTTAGGTTCCTCGACCTCAGCTCACATATATAGAATATCACTAATCTCAAGGTTGAGGCACCAAATACGTTTCCGCGAAACCTTATCCCACAAAAACTTTCTAATGGCATAAACTTCAAGTGAATATTTTGAAAATATGTAATTGAGGGTACCGTCATCCAATGGTTGTGCACAGAATAAATCAGACGTTTCTCATTCGATTACCCTCATACAATAAAGTCTGTAATATCCTCACAACGTCAACATTTATGTGACTATAAATAAGTTCCAGGTGATGTCACTGTTAGTGACAGGGACAACTTAAGACTACTTTTCACGTGGGAAGTTATAACTACTTATCCTGCTGTAGGATTAGTTCAACTAGCCCCTTGAACATTCTAACAATGATGACTGAATTACCAATCTGGTGTACAAAGAAGTTTTTCAATTAAAGTAAATATTATCAGTTACGAAAACTACTCGCGAGCAAACCCGCGGTGGACAACTAGTAATGATATAAATCTATCCCTCAATTTGTAAGAGAACACCACTAATTGAGTGAACTAGCATAGATTCACGTGTAAAGTTGTTTTGAGCCCTACACCAGACAAAGAGGCGCACAGGTGAAAATCTGAACTTGGATTCAAGGTGACCCAGGTTCAAGTACTAGTCTGATCATCCTTGCCGCCTCCTTCTCGTGTCCTGAGTGCCTAGATGTACTGGTTTAATATCCAATGACGTTCGTTTATTGTTTAGATTTATTTCAAAATTCCATAGAGTGGAGACATATTCACTTTGCAGAATACTGCTTGAACATGGTACTAGGAAAAATATGCCCTCATGCGTGTATTTAATCATTCATCGCGACTCGATTCACTCTCCGTGGTTTTAGGAAAATACTGAACGACACGATGTTTACAAGGTATCCGTTTCCCCTCACAGCAGGTAGTCACTGTGCGTAGTTTCAAGATATGCCACCATCCATGAAAAACAGCACATCCGAGACCAAATACACGATTATTTTCGTAGTTCAAGCTTTTCTCCATAACTACTAAAGCTAGTTTGTTGAAACCATCTGTAAGTTATAATTATTTCTTGTGTCTACGGTTGATATGCTCTTCATTAAATTAGGGACATAACTTTTCATTAAAAGAGCAAATTAACTTTTTTTGTTAAAATGCCACTTCCGATAAAAAATAATAATTTAATAAAGTTATATGTACCTAATTCTTAGTATAGGATACACGTAACAACCCTACATAAATGTTTCCTTTCTCCTGCAAACTAAAATTGGTTGCGAAATATTTAACTAGGAAATCAGTATTCATTGAATTACTATTGAAATTAAGCAATTTAAAAACATTTTTCAAAAGTTTTACGAATATTTACATAATATTGCTTTATCACAAAGTAATATTTTTCAAAGTTTTAATGCTAAGGTTTCATCTTTCATTTAAAACTTAAATGATTAATATCGGACAATTACATCTCACGATATAAATTCAGGAACCTGATGTGATGTTTTCGTGTACTGCTGGTTGCGGAGTATCCGGGATTCCAGCTAGGACTCAACCTAACTCGTTGTTGAAGGGCTGTAAAACCCTCTCACCTTACTTAACTATGCATAATTATTGCTAGGACTAACTACACAGTGTATAACTTTTTTTCTTTGCCGGTGAAATAAACATCAAATAATTAAAAACAGATTTTGACACGTGTACTCACAGATCCAATTCTAGCTCATAAAAACACCTAGCTACAAAATTAAAAAAAAAAAAAAAAAAAGATGACATGAATTTCTTGTGCAAATGTAATGTTTTGCCGGTTAGGTCTACTTCAACGGGAACCGAAACGTCGAGTACGTGCACAATAAAAATGCCTTTTTCTTTTTTCGTGTGTATTTCTACCTTCAAGTACGTACTAGGTCTACGAGTGCTTGTGTCTCCTTTCAATGTTAGTACAGCACGTAATTAGTAGCATAGCTCCTTTCTATTTTGTCTTTTCTTATATTTCTATTAGCAAAAATCTAACCGCATAGGCCTATCCATTCAAATAATAAAGAATCTGCAATGACTTTTCAAACACTTCATAATTTTTTTTTTTTTTTTTTTTTTTTTTTTTTTTTTTTTTTTTTTTTTTTTTTTTTTTTTTTTTTTTTTTTTTTTTTTTTTTTTTTTTTTTTTTTTTTTTTTTTTTACTTTTTCCCCGATGCACGTGAAAATTCCATGACCATTCCCTATCTGGATGAATTTACTTACGTTTCCCCTTTTCCCCTGATTATCTGTGGGTGAACACCATGATTCACACAAACACACATACAGAGTGTTATGATAAAAGTGTTCTATAATTGGAGAGATCGCAGTATGGACTAAAACAAGAAGGAAATGTCCAGTAAAAATGGGGTCTCAAACGCATACCTGAAGAGCTATGAGCATATGTTCAACGTCGCGAGTGTAAAACTATTTATCTTCTACATTAGTCTCTCTGCTATAACAAACGACTTACAGACTGCAGTACACACACGAGGACACATTACTGAAAAACTTGCATCTTGCATGCTGAGCAGCAGGCAAGAAACACCTGTTCGTGTTGCAATTGTGAACTGGGTTTACCGTTCTCGGTAGCGTCAGTTCAACGCGTGTGTTTCGATGGAAGTTGTCTGACATGAGTGTGCATTTCAGTTTTCTCGTTGCTCTTACCATCATACATTGAACGCCTATCACTTCACACGGGAAACGGCGGACATTCTCCTCTGTTAGGTCTGCCAAACGGAAGCGAACGAGTCAGATTCCTATATGGGACGTAGAATTGCAGCAACTGTCAAGGTTAAATCATGTAACTGTCTTGGCGATCCTGCATGAACAGTTGCTACTCCCGTATCACGTACTGCTTGTTCAAACCCTTCAGCCACAAGATGCCTAGATTGCAGTTCTTCCAATGGTTGTTGCAAAGATGTGGTGATTACCCAAATTTCACAAAAAAAGATACTATTTATAGATGAGGCTGGTTTTATGCGAGATTGAATTGTCAATTTCCATAATTAATCTGTGTGTGCACCTGAAAATCCAAACGCACATGAACAGTTCTTTCAGACCCCTTGTTTACTGGATATTTCCTTCTTGTTTTGGTCCATACTATAACCTCTCCAAATATGGAATACTGTTTTTAACAGCATATATATATATATATATATATATATATATATATATATATATATACACACACACACATTAGTTGTGTGTGTGTATGAGTGTGTTTTGATGTACTTTTTCCGCGATTGGCCTGTTGCGTTACCGTCTATAACTTAAGGTGCCGCCTGGTGAAAGTTGTGTTTGAGTGTCAGAGGTGAAATTCGATGAGGCGCAACGAGCGAAACCGGCCGGCACATGCATTGTGGTATCGCATATATGCCCGAAGTGGTGAAAGAGCACGAGGTGTTCCCGCCGTAACGTTTTTACTGTGGGTCTTAAAGCTGTGATACTTTAACCCGTTCTGTAGCAAAGTCTAACGTACTTGCAGACCCCAATTTCTAACGAACGCGGTACATGTATCTTGATATACGACCATCTGAAAATGCCGATTTTAGCCAAGTTTGAGGACTTTGAAATAACGCTTCCAATGTGCGTTGTGTTTAAAAGTAATTTTCACAAGTAGTCTGAATATGTCAATTCTTTTCGCAGATAAGCATTGTGGACGCACGTTTACTGGTCTGTGAGAAAAAATGTAACTCCGAACACGCTGCACGCAGTTCGTAGCGCCAGCCAGGCGCCACCTTAGAGGCATTGGCCCATGGGAAACAGAATATTGTTAAACTGCACATTGTTACTTTTATAGTGACCACTGTGGTTACCAGAATAAAGTTACGTGTCTTGACATAAGCGCAGGGCCGGCGCCAGGCCCATGTGGCACATGCGGCCGCATGTGGCGCCACGCGGGCAGTGGCGCCAACGGAGCTCGAAAAAAAAAAATACAAAAAAAATTTTAATTAATTTGAGCAAAATAGTTTTATACATAAATAAACACCATGAACATGTACATGATTATAATTTTATAAAAGATAGAGTGTTTCTGTTTGCTAATACAGCAATATGCGAATGCGAGCATCGGTGGTGATGCGATGGCGATGACTCATCGTTTGGCGGCTATGTGGTGGTGGTGCGCGTGCGCGCCGCGCGGTGCTTCCCTGCTTTCCTGTCACAACGTGAAGCCCTCCCGCCCCTC
>PNEQ01038438.1:0-35827 GCA_003012365.1 Medauroidea extradentata | reverse complement strand
TTATGTGGTAGGCCGGGCACACTACCGTCAGGCGACCCCTCTCACACATCAACATTATTATAACTAGCAACCACGAAACCTCCCGGGATACCATTAGGCCTATGCTGACGCCGGTACTAGCAAAAAAAAAGATTCTACAATCAAAGTTAGTAACCAAATTTGGAAAATTAATAGGGTAGGTAGGCCAAGTACCTTACAAGGTGCAGGGGAAGGAAAACATAAGTGATGGCCATTGCCGTGTTTTAATCACCTATAGCACCCGATTTTCTATAAAAATAAAGGAAATGTTTCAGAGGTGTGTGGTAAACCTGGGGAAACATTTGAGAATCTCATTAACACATTCTTGTGCGGCACTTATTAGGTACCAGGCATTTGGTTGGTGCCATGAAAAACTTACTCGTCTAGTTGTATTTTGGGGGCAATGAAGCATATCTCATATAAGTAAGCCCGATACAACAATATGAAGACCTGAGCAATGCTTGGCATCACTGTTTGCAAAGTCACAGCAGTCTGCTGGAATTTAGCTACTCTTGCTTGACCTTGACCAAGGTTACATGCGGAACAGCTGCTACCTAGCTGTTACATACAGTAGGCACAAAAATAGAAGTGTTATCAATAAGCGAGTAAATTGTTTTGGCTCCACATGTTAATCAAGGTGTGACTTATACATTCAAACTACTTATTTGCGATAAAATATGGTAACATTAATTTCACTAGGTCATGTAATCACACAACATATATAAGGTTTGTTTTACTCGCACTTGACCCAGTGTCTCTCGCGTCTCCCTGGAGTTGGTGGAGTTGGAATAATGTTGACCCAGGTCAGAGGGAGTTGTACTCTTAAAGGGCGAAGGAAAACACTTTACTGCGTGCGTGCATTTCTTTTTGTGATGGCCGAACTAGCAGAAGTTATCGAGAATATAATGGAGGATGAAGAATCATCATGTACTAAATTAATAATTACATTCTGCTGTAAATAACACCATAACACCATTCCCCCACATCTGGTCTAATATTTCCATCATTTTCCAATGTTGTTTGGAATAATAAGTTATTCTCATATTCATATCACTATGAACGTTAACAGACCACGATGTAGCAGACTGGCGCGAAAACGTCTAGCAGACGATTTGCCCCCATAACTCTACCTGGCGAGGTGGAGCAGCGGGAGCATGACCTACTTGACCTGGAGGCGCTTGACCTGGCGAGTAAAACGGACCCTCGCCATATTGTTTCCGATAAGTAAAATGCCTAGGAGTGCCCCCGGGGAGCTGAAAGAGTACAGAGACGCCAGGTCAAGGAGAGTAAAACAAACCTATAATTTACTAGAAGACACAACCCACATATTCCTTAGCACAAGTTTGTCTACATGAGAGAGAACATTTCATATTAAAAATTTTAGCACAAGCAGTACAAGTTTGCATTGTTATAACGTATATAAAATACTGGGAAGCATGCATAACTTACAAACCCATCAATTTGTTTGTACATGAGATCAAGCACTACACACCTATCACTAAACTGTGATTCTACATTTCATGGAAACGTCTGAAACATGGATCAAGGCAGAGAGCAACTTTGCAGTGCATACACTCAACTCTTGTCCTTTTCTCTTCTTTGTGTCTGCTACAGAGCCAACATCACCTGTATTTGACGTTCTTCTTTGGAAGATGTTCACCAACATTTACTGTGCAAACTTCATGTGGTACACCAATGCTTCCCTTTATCTTTGCAATAAATACATGTGGTTTGCCTCTTCTTATTTTGGAAGTGTAGCCAGAGATAAGTGTTGAAGTCAATAAAATTTCAGTTGTGTGTGTTGGCTGGACTGAGGACTGGTAGGAAACTTGATGTATGCCGCAGTGGGGACACGACCAGACTTAAGTGCTGCACTTAGTTTTGTCAGTAGGTACCAAACCTGTGCGAGCCCTGAACTTTGTGCAGCTCTGAAGCGTGTTTTGCGATATATCAAGGGGACTATGGATCTGTCGATAGTGTACAGGCATCAATCAACAGTGCCTACAGTAGAGGGATATGTAGATGCTGACTGGGGAGGGGACGATGAAGACAGAAAATCTACTTCCGGATCTGCTTTCCTAGTTTTGGGTTGCCCAGTGGCATGGAGTTCTAGGAAACAATGTTCAGTGGCACTTTCATCAATGGAGGCAGAATACATGGCACTCAGCTCTGCAGCCACAGAGGCATGTTGGTTAAGAGGAGTGCTCAGCTACCTTGTTATGCTACGTCCAGAAGAACGAGTCGTGTTGCATGAAGACATTCGGGCAGCAATAAAGGTGTCCAAAAACCCTGAGTGTCATAAGAGACTTAAACACGTTGATGTACGTCACCACTTCGTTAGGGAGAAGATACAAGGAGGAGTGGTTGACGTTTAGTATGTCAATACCAAGGACCAGTTGGCTGATGGACTCACCAAATCATTAAACAAATCCCTATTTCAGTGTGCAGTGTCTTGGACTCGAATAATTTCTTTTAAGTCATATAAACTGAGGACTGATAGAAAACAAGTGGAAGCTGTTTGTTTGTAGATCGTGTGAATTATATTATTTAACAATAAGCTGCCTTGCCAACCAAATTCGAAATGAGAGTTGATCCAGAACTCTTTATCACTGTTTTCATCAAGATAAAAGAATTTACAATTGCTAGGTCTAGCATAAAGTAGAGTATCCGATGCCACCATTTGAGTGACCTTCCAACTGCATATCCCTCCCTCAGTTGGTTGATTAGATCAGCACCTCCCATCAAGGAATTGTACAAATGGGTGGCAGTAGGGCATGAAACTGCAGATTTTGTTCCATCTTCGTTCCCCCGTGTTAATTGGGACTGCTTGCAGTGGAGAGTACTGTGACTGGTTTTGAGTCTTGCCATTTCACAGCTGCAACAGGACCTTTCACTGAAAACATAAACTCTCCTCGCTGCAGTTTGTCGTTTGTTTTCATCATTTCAGGTATACCTTTCCTGTTTACTCTGACAGTACCAATGGAATGAATGCCATTTTCTAGCAGTGTCACCATCAATTTTTACGAAGTAAAGAAATTGTCAAAAGCTACAATAATTTTTTACAGCAAGTAATGATAACAACAAAATTGTAGGCCAATACATCAGTGCCTACAAAAATCATAATGGAGATAATCATGAATTTATAATGATGAAGCTATGATAGAATTTGTATTTATTTTCATTATTTACAAACATGAATAATGAAGTTGTCAAGCCACTGCAATCAACATGCATTTTTTTGGGACCAGTTTTAAAAACTGCAAATTTATAGGACCTTTGAACAAAAATATGTGCACGTAGATGCATTGTATTTGTAGTAGCAATGGCATGCTGACTAGAAAGACAATAAGACAAAGTTTGACTGTATTTTGGTTATTGTGAAACCTGATATAAAAACTATAAGGTAATCAAAACCAAAATGTAAAGTAAAATTCTATAATTCAATGGTTACATGAACTCGTTTACTTACAAATTTTTTTATTCACATTGTGAATAATTTATTTGCATTAATTTTATTGCAGAACAAAAGAAAGCACATATTTATACGGGCATCCAGTTATTTATATGAATTATCAACACAACATGGTGGAAATTCTTACTGGTGGCATATCTATAATATTGCATCTCTAGTTGCAATGCTTTACAGGCTTCTTGTGTCTCTCAATAATGCCTCAAGATGGCAGACTTGGTACTATAAAATATTAGTAACTCATTTTAGCACAAATAAGTGCTCTAGGTTATAAAACAGAGTGAAAGTGTTTAAGATATGTTCCCCTCACCCAAGAAAGGGTTTAAAGAAGAATTATCAAATGAGATTTTCTTATCATATAGCTTTCGAAACTGTATGTTCCATTATGCAAACAGTGGTCACACTGCCACAGAAAAATACAATATGGCCACAAGGGAATGTATGTGGTTTGAGAAAATTAATACTGTTGGTGACTGCAGTGTTTGCATGTCACGAGAGAATTGTCATTACTTTCACATTTTGGAGATTCTATTACCAGTTGGTTCTAGTTCACCTCAACTTTTGATAAGATACTGTAACGTAGATTGTTTAGGGCTCCAGTTGGGAGATTTATTATGTTTGCACCAACACACACTGAGCCGTATGTTCGTGCCACAAGTGGTAGAGAAGAAAAACTGATAAGAGCAGTCACAACTGGTAGTCTGAAGTACGCGGTCACAGTCCTGGAGACGTTGCACAAACTTCGCACTCAGAAACGAAAACTGTCTGTCATTTTTACGGAGTACTTTAAATCATTCACCTATGTAAAACATTTAATTTTCCGGCTGATATAGATTAAATTTTACTGTCTTCATTTAAATATTGCGAGTTTACGTTGGTTACACTGGGAAAATAATATAACTAACAAAGTAAACATTTCAAAGTGATATTGTGATGAATTACTGTTCAAAATAAACTTCATTCTTCATATGAAGAGTTGAAATGTTTCTTGGAAATGTATATATGCTGTACATGAAATGACTGCTGTGGTTGTAATATGCATACATAACTAGTTTTTATTAGGCTTACATTTTTTGTGAGAATATGTGCAATTGTGTGAATTTTGTTTTAAAATTTTACTTGCTTTGTGAACATGGTATTTGTTAACACAAATACAGCACCAAATTTTGTACCTGTGATGAGTTCTTTGATGTCATTGCAAGGAATCATTTGGTGAGTACTGTAATTTTATAATTTAATTTAAGGCACGTTAGAATCAGGATTTAATTTACATTTGGATTTGATTTCTGGTTAAATATTTTTTCAGGAAAAAAATTGTTATTTATTACAGTAAGTATTTCAGTTACACAAATGTCAGGGAATTTTTTGGCAGGAACTCTGTAGCCATCCTGAATACAGATAGGCCTACATAGGATGTAACTACATCAATTAATTACATGCAGAGTAAACCAATTGAATAAAATGACAGAATTTTGAGGTACTCACAGGCTGATACTTCTTGATAGTTTCACAGGTATAAAATGACTAACTCATATTTGCACCGTTGCACAATGTTTCGCTGGCAAATATGTGTTCATCCTTTTATATGTGTGAAACTATCAAGAAGTGCCAGCCTGTGAATACCTCAACATTCTATCATTTTATTCAGTTGGCTTAACCTAGTGGCCAAAGCCTTCATCATTTACATTAAATGCAGAGTACTGTATCTGTGGACTAGTTACAAACATAACATAGTGTACTGCAGGTGAAAAGTGAACTTATCAGCACTGTAGTGACATTGGAGACAAGCACTTATTCATACAACCCCAGTGTATTTCATGTAGGCAAAATTAGCTAAGAAATTATTTCTTTTATGTGAGGATCTTTTAAGTGGGTAACCAGTGTCAAGGAAGTGAACATTTTATTCTACGAACCATCCTGATACAGGAGATATAAGAGTGCAAAATAACATACTGTAACTTTAGTGCGTCCCTGTAATGATCCTATTGAGGTATGAAATGATTGTGAACGTGTAATTGTTTCTTAACTCAGACGTTTGAAGTAAGCTAGAACTTTACTGGTTAGGATGTGTAGTGTATTGCAGTAAAACTTAGGCCTATGTAATGTTACACATGTCCAGATTTTATTGTCACTGATATGTACTTTTACTATCAAGCGTATCGTACTGTGATATTGCTATTGTTGTTAACAGTTGCTTCTGTCAAAGTATTGTATGCCACTATTCGTAAGTTTGCACCTTTTAAATACAGTAGATTCTCTGTGTATTGAAACCTAATACTCGGGTTGATGATGATCTGCAGATAATTCCCAAGTGTGCTCCGGAACCTTCCATGTATTACTGATATGGCAGAATACGTTGTACAATGACCCTACAAAAGAAACTACTATATCATGTTTACCTGTGCTTGTCATGAAAACAGCTGGGTCAAATGTGTTTCCTTTGTGTTAAGTTATCACAGACATATTATAAGTATGCATCATGTGACTGCTGGATGCCAAGGAGACAATCATACTTGTACCTGTGAAGCATCTCCATGAATTCTTTTCTGAAATTTTATATTTTTCTCCTATAATGTGTAAATGTCATGCTTGTTCTTTATATTTGCTGATACTAAGAGGTGTGTATATTATATTGTTTTTTTTTGTCTGTATGAAGCAAGTACAGCAAGCTATATGACTCATAACAGTGTATGAAACTATGCAAAATTATTTTTGAAATAAATGCTGTGGGGTTGAGAGTACAATCTAGTATCGCTACTAGAACAAGCTACAGTTACCGAGAAATTTGTCTTAGTTGCGTTGTTGTGGTTGCCAAAGCACCCTTCTTCAACCTCTTGTAATGAGGTTCTATTCCCCATTACAGGTTTCAAAGGTTGACCTCGTTAATCCCAGAAAGCCCAGACCCATAAAAAAATAACAAGAACTCCAGAAGGGAAACACCATATTATTATTGATTATAAAAAAGCAATACGGTACAAATATTTATGGCACAAACATGACACAGGCTCAGTTTCGACTAAACGTCGCCCAGAAGGGACGACCAAACAACAGTCAAACACTCATAAAAGTAAAAACTTAGTTAAAGTTCATTTTTTTACTCTAAGTGCTTGTTTAACTGTCACTGGCATAAAACAGACACTGCTTTAAATAAAGTATTTTAGATTGGCATAGGAGTGGGCCATGCAGGTGCCCAAGTTGATGTCCTTGATGTGGAGGTAGTGTTTGTCCTGAAATGTGAAACTGTTGTTTTTGAGTGAGATTCTTGCCAGTTCAACTAGTAATGCTGTAAAAGTTTTACTGTCTGAAATCTCTGGTTAAGGGCGTTGGTGCATGGAAAACAGAAAAAAATTTTAACCTAACGTGATTACTTTTAGAGTGGCCACTCTGTGGTTACCTGCTTCCGTTACGTGTCCTGACAACAAAGTTTGTTTTCGCAGCTACATTTATGAGGCATTTGTTAAGAAATTTAAAGTTCATTCATACTTTTTTAATGTCTGTTCATGTGTGTTCTATGTGAATGAAAATATAGTCTGTTGACTTTTTTTTTAGCCATTTTGCAACCATTGTCAGTATATTTGGTCTGGAAACTTCCCTGGAACGAAAAACCTAGTGTAAACGTTTCACCAATCTCAAAACGTAACATATTTTGTCCCAATAAAATACAGTTTTTGGATAAGTGAACAGACTATACTAGGTTCCACATCCCTTAAATCAGTTGCATCTAAGTCCTCACAAACTATTACAGGTATCTTTAACCAATGTGTTTACATACAATATACCTAATTTTATTGTATGTATTTTCAATAGTCGTCTGTATTTTTCAGGAAGAGGTGGAAGGAACAGTTTTGGTGGATTTCAAGATGGGCCCCCTGATATGGTAATTTCACCTTACCAACTTGCTTAAATACATTCAAAGGAATTTGTTGACTGTACATTTCTTGGTTATTTAACTATATCAGTGAAATGCTATTGTGTCATAAAGTATGTGTATTAATTAAGTTACAGTGCTTTTATAAATTTTTGTCAAGAATTTAGATTTACTATTTTAGTAAACAATATAACATTCAGTTATTAGTGAAAGGGGATTTGGTCATGGTTTACGTGTTCAGTTAAATACTAGTAAACTAGAATACACATTTTTAAAATCTGCACAACATATCTACTGTATTTTCAACACCAAATAATCTAATTGTAAAGTTCAGTGAAAGTACTTGTGAATTATGTTTGCAGGGAATAAAATACATACTTGTTAAAACTCATAAAGATAAAAATGTACATCTATATTAAATATGACAAAGTAATATAATACTTCCGATCTTTGAACGATTCTTGCAACGGGTTCGTAACATTAACTTACCCCATTGCGGGTGAATGTTACCATATTGCAGAAAATCCCACAATAAAACAAAAAACACGGGAAGAAAAGCCAGTAAGCTGTAGTCAACAGACATAAAACATGCAGATAACTCCTGAGAGGAATTTAGTCATGTCTCAGAAGACGGTACGAGGACAAGAACAAATATAAACAACACAAAATTAATTCTTAAGTGGAATATAGTCGTCTTGAGAAGCATACAATTTTTCGTCTGTTTTTTGTCTGTGCTGTGTCTTGTCTGTGTTCACATCAATTAGTGCCTCTCGTTATTTGTGTTGTCGTCGTTCATCCATGTCGACTATGGTCCACTTAGGAATTAATTTTGTATTGTTTATATATGTTCTTGTCCTTGTACCGTCTTCTGAGATATGACTAAATTCCTTTCAGGCATTATCTGCATGTTTTATTGTGAGATTTTCTGCAATACTGCAACACTCGTCCTCAAAATGGCACATGTTCCAAAAAAACTTTTATGTTCATAATATAATACTTATGCTTAGAATGGTTTGCGATAAAGTGAGCACTTTTTACAACCACTTTGTCTAGAATAATAATTAAAATTAAAAATATTATTTATTGTAACCTTAGGCGTTAACTGTTGTGTACAGTACAATCTACACTTTGATTGTTATTTACGGTACTGTTTCTATTAAAAAGTGGCAGGAAAATTATCTGAAACTGAAAAAGAAACTAGTGCTTCAAAAGAGTTCACTTTATTGTGAACCGCTTAATATATACCTTCATCTGAAAAAGGCTGTGTTAATTCTCGAAGATGCGAGATGGCAGAGACATCTGACAAGTACTGTACTAGGACACATATAGACGTGCAGATAGGAAATGCCCTCACGAGCCTAATTTTTTCCTCGGATGCACATTGACTGATAATAGCAACGGGAAAGACGTGTGAGAAGGAGGAAGGGGAGAGAAATAATTTGCCCAGTAAATGAAGGCCAAAAATCGCCTGTTGTCGCAACTAATTCTGGGAAAGCTGAATTTTTGTCAGTTGTTAGGCCCTTATGAGACACGTATTTCCTCAAAAGTCCCCACTTCTCCACTTTGTGCTTTCCCCCTCACACCCCTCGGAAGTTTGAAAATGTAGACTTTCACAGAATCGCTTGTAAGTACGTAAGTAATTGCTGAGACCAGTAAATTCCTAGCGTATTTTGTTGTAAAAGTTCAGTTCTTTATTTTATTTATATCAATTTTTTCTCTAATGTTAATAATTTAGGCGTTATAAAATCATGAACATAAAAAATATTGTATTTTTTAAGTTTAAATGTATACTTCTCATTCTGCGGTTTTTTAAGTAATTGAAATAAATAAATACACTTCAAGTATATTTTATAGGACATACTTTTAACTTAAAAATGACATATTGGTTAGATCGGGGAGAGTAGTGGTTACGTCTGGGGAGGCAGGAATGTGAGTGCGTGTGTGTGTTCCAACCTCCTACGTTTGTCGTCCCAGCTTCCCTACAAAGTCCTTTAGTAATGAGACTGTTATTTTTACTGTTTATCACCTAAGTATTATATTTAAATCTTAAATTTTAAAATTTAATCTTCATCTAACAGTAGGATCATTATAAAAATTTTGGTATGTTCATTCATAAACTACATAACAGTATTTTAAAAATTCCATTTTGATTTTATATCATTTAAGGTCTCGAAATCTGATGCATATGAAGATATTTCGATAAAGAGCAGCTTTAATATACAGGCAGAAGGAATGTGAGACTTCCGGAATAACTGTTTGGCTTGCGCCATCGTTTCAGAATGATTCCTGCGGGCAAAATATGGGAGTCGCTACTAGGTTTCGAACTTGAATCGCCTTGCAAGGTGGCAAGCCCTCTGACTGCAACCTCTTTTTGAAACTGCTTGAATGATGGTGAATTGTTATTGAAAGTATGGGTTCTGATATTTTAATCCGACGAGTCAAGTGGCTTTTAGAGTATGTGTTTTAACCTAGGCAGTAAGAACTGGTTACGTGGTACGCAGACCACGTGTGCGTCTTATCTCGTTTCTTTATTAACATGCTAAGTCAGCATGTTGAAAAGGGCAGGAACAGCGGGCTGCGTGTTCTCATCTTATCTCGGCAATAGCGTGAAGATGAGTTAGGGAGAGGACTGCAGGTTGGTCCTGCAGTGTGAAAATTAAGTTGCAGTGGCCATTAGCTGCATCGCACCTCAAGTAAATTTGGAGATTGTTTAATTACTTGAACCAGTTTCAGTCGATGGTGATGTAATCTGATTTCATGTGATCAAGGTAAATTTTTCTGATAGTATTTATTCAATTCATCATTTAACTATTTCATTATAATTACTATGATTTTTGACGTATATATACCCTTCAGAGCCAACAACTAAGGGAGAACAGTCAAAGTCTGCTAAAAACGTATCATGTACATAGAATTTGAGATAAATACGAAATGTATCACGAAAAAGGAAGTTTTTTTATCCAACATGAATAACAAAAAAAAAGTTAAGTATGAAACTGTGAGAAGCACTTAGGAATAAGGGAATAAGTTCACTCATAGCATAGTAAGCTACTGACTTAGACATTGATAAAACAGGAATTGAACATTTCAACAAATTCAATGCAGTCGTAGTAGGAACCGACACAGATATTCGAGTACTGCTTGTAGCACTTGCACGTGAAAACAACTCTCTGTTCTTTCGAAAAGAAATCTGGGGGTAAAAATTATTCCGTTGCTTACTATGACGTACGAAAACTAGCCTGTGCGCACAGGAATATCAGAAAAACACCTTTTATATGCCTATGTAGTTATAGACTGTGACACAACCTCGTATTTTTTTTTTTTTTTTTTGGGAAAGACAAAATCTGTTGGAGTGATCAAAATGGTACCACTAGTCAAACTTCAAGCAGTGTTATTTTTGAAAAAAGATGCATACTTGCGGTGAATTATTTGATAAAGGAGCGACATTCTAACTTGAAATGTACAGACTCAGAAAATATTCTAATCTGAATGATGCTCGCTACTACGTTTTTACATCTATGACAAGGAAATCAGCTTTAAAATCTCTAACATTGATTTGTTGAAATTACCCCCCACATCAGAAGCAGCTCACCAACATCTATTACAAGTTTACCTCCAAGTACAATACTGGATTGGCACTATACTTCCGCCTACAGACTGGGGTTGGAGGCACTAGTGCACAAAGGAAAATGATGGAACAACAAAAGTTTCAAAACCTGTTCCCAGTACAAAAGTCTTTGCCCTTGATAACCTTCTGTGTCTTGTTACCTGCAATTCAGCCTAGTCACACAACTCTGCGCCGCAGGTGAATTATGCAAATAATGGCAGATTCCCAAGCTTTATCGCGTCTCTATCCCTTAAGACGCGGTTCCCGTCTCCTTGGTCTGGCAAAGCACGGAAAATCTAATTCAACCAATCTGCTTATTATTGCTTGCAAATATTTTCTTGTTAATCCTTGCAAATCGTATCCCGGGACAAACTCTCTGTCTGCAACACTTCCGCGAGGCACGGCCCCCCAGCCCCGAGGACAACACGTCCGGCTGCCTCGAGCACTGGGATGCTTCTCTCCCTCTCGAACAACGTGTCTCCACGCCAAGCCGGCTACACTGGCCCCTTGTTCCCTTCGACCCATCAGAAGCCCTGTTACATTTAAACTCGGTTTGCTGACGGCTGAGAACTCGGGCCTTTGAGAGTGTATCAAGTATTAGATTTATTAATCAAAATCACAAATTTACATGTTTGTTTGTCCCCTTCAATTCCAGCACATAAATATCTTTGATTTTAACTAAATTTATCATTAATTTACATTTTTAATTTAACTGCCAGGCGGCAAATCGTTGCAGGCATCTTATTCTTGTGTCTTTCTAACACTCTCTCACCCAGTGGGGCGTACAGGGCACTCTCCCCCTCAACAATTCGTCAACCTCCTTAACACATACATGGCCTGCCTTCTGCTTCCCGCAGCATGACGAAACTCAATTTTCTACGGCCCCATCATCCTCTAGATATAAAATAAATTTTATACATTGTCTTTATTACTAACGTAATACTAATTTAAATAAGAGATACAGCTTTCACAGAGTCTGGCACAGTTTGAATCATCTCTGTAGCCCAATTATTACTCATTCTAAGCATGTACAATTACAGTGAATTATTATGCTAAAGTAAGTATATGTACAATTTTCCGTACTGACTGCAGGTACCACATGCTAATAAAACATCTACATTTAAATGAAATTAATGGCTTCTTATACTGTATTCAGTGACCATTTGCTCAATTTTATATACATCATTATATACTAGATACTATGCCACATTGGCATATTACAAAGTATAAATTGCTTTATAATTAGAGTTGGACGGGTGGTCTGTAATGCTGTCATCCTAACGATATATTTAAAAAAACCAATACATTTTTCTTGTATTTTTTAAGTTCCCCGTAACTATGACAGCTGCCGGTTTTAGCTAGTCCGGAACACGACGGGTCCATATGTGG
This sequence comes from Medauroidea extradentata, assembly GCA_003012365.1. NCBI lineage: Eukaryota > Metazoa > Arthropoda > Insecta > Phasmatodea > Phasmatidae > Medauroidea > Medauroidea extradentata. Next base: position 23,476 of record PNEQ01038438.1, on the reverse strand, counting down.
TGGATAATGGAGGGCCCCGAACAGGGTAAGGGATTTCCCCCTCCACCCTTCCTTAATCCAAAACTGGCAATTTGTGTGTTAGGTGAACAATTTATGTGTACATAGGTAATTTCGGTTAGTACACACACACACAAGATATATATATAAATGTAAGGTATATAAATTAATTTTAAAGTAACTAGAAAAAAAAATAACTAGCTGGTTATAAGAGTAATTTTCAACTAACATAAACGGTGTATAAAGACAGTTATATAACTTCGTAAATAATAAGCGGTCTACTCGAACAGATTGCGTATATGAATGTATGCATACAGGAGGTTGGAGCACTCAAGCTGCCACACACGCGCTCGCATTCCTGCCTCGCCAGACGTAACCGGTACACTCACTGATATAACCAATATGTCATTTTAAAGCTGAAAGTGTGTGCTACAAAATATACATTTAGACTTAAAAATACAACTTTTTTATGTTCATGATTTTATAACGCCTACAGTATTAACATTAGAGAAAAAAATTATATTAATAAAAATAAAGAACTGAACTTTTACAACAATTATTTACATACTTACAAGTGATTCTGTGAAAGTCTAAATTTTCAAACTTCCGAGGGGAGGGGGAAGCATAAGGGGGAGAAGCGGGGACTTTTGAGGAAATACGTGTCTCTTAAGGGTCTAACAACTGACAAAAATTCAGGTTTCCCGGAATTAGTTGTGACAAAAAACCTTCATTTCCTGGGCTAAATGCATCTTTAAAAACTTTCCCCAAACACATTTGGTGTTGTGTGTTAAATGTATTGTAACTACCGTACATTTTTATAAAAATTCAGGAAATATGATAAACTTGCAACATTTTATTACTCGTTCAGTTAAAGTTAATTTATCCGTTGAAAATACCAGCAATTAACACCATTACAGAAAAATCATATTCTTTGCTTACATAAAGAGTGTATGACTGACACACTTTCTATGTGGTGTACTGTTTTGATTCCAGTTAACAGTTTTTTCTTCCCACTTGTAAGATTTTTTTACGTGCACAATTTTATATCTGCCTTTACTGTGGTTGCAGTTTCCCCCTTATTAGAAGATTAAGACTACATATTGTCTCTGTTCTAAAGTATCCATTTCATTTTTAAAATGTATTAGAATTTAGAAGATATGATAACGTAACCTCCAGTTGAATTTGGAACTCATAAATTTTTTCTGCACATTTTGTAAATATTAATTTTACCATTTGTTTTCATGCAGGTAATTCCTTTGGGTTACTTTTCACATCCATGCCAAGATGATCTAGTATGTAAGGTGGAGATAGATGATGTTCCATATTTTAATGCCCCAGTTTATTTGGAAAACAAAGAACAGATTGGAAAAGTTGATGAAATATTTGGGAACATCAAAGACTATTACGTCTCTGTGAAATTGGGAGAAGATATTAAGGCAAAGTCATTCAAAAAACTACAGAAGGTAAGTTGGTGAAATCTAACGTGTTAACAACATTATTAAATTGTTGTCACAGGTGTTAAATTTACAACTGGTGCATTTGCTTCTTAGTGGATTTATTTTAAAGACTCGGAAAAATTACATTAGTCTCTCTTACTTCACACGAATTGTGGTGTCTTTAATGCAATGTGACCTATAAAGAATTTAAAGAACTCTTTTTAAACAATTGTGCTTCGAAACCAAATTACTGTAAAAGAAGGATAAAGGTAAATTTACATGTGACCAATAACATCTCTGTTTGTTTGGCAGACTTTGTAATGACACCCTACGTAAATGTTGCAAAAAAAAAAAAAGTTTTGTGTGGGAATTAGCGTAACATTAGATGACATTAAGACACACCTGCACTGTCTTTGCTATTTTATGTTGATAAATTTGTTTAAATGATGAATTTCTTATTCATGTAATGTTTCAGCTATTCATCAACCCTGCAAAACTACTGCCACTGCAGAGGTTCCTCCCAGTACCTCCTGGAACAGTTGTCAAGAGGGGAGGAGGGACCAGAGGTGGAAGAGGTGGTGGGCGAGGTGGGGGTGGGTTTAGAGGAAGGGGTGGTGGAAGAGGAGGAGGTTTTGGCGGAAGAGGAGGAGGTTTTGGTGGAAGAGGTGGTGGTGACAGGGGTGGTTTCGGTGGAAGAGGTGGTGGTGACAGGGGTGGTTTTGGGGGAAGAAATAGTTTTGGCAGTGGACAAGGATTTGGAAGGGGTGGACGAGGAGGAGGAGGTGGGTTTCGTGGAAACAGAAGCTGAGTCAAATTTTTTGTGAGTTTAATATGTAAATTTTACACTGTAAAACATAATGCAGGACAGATAAAATTATTGTTCGGCATGAGCTGATGTAATTTTTATTTCTGAGCTGTTGTAAATTTAATTTTATGATGAAAAATCTACTAACATTTTTAAATTGAAAATTATTTTCTCCCATAAGAATGAATGAATGAATGAACATCAGTAACGATATGTGTGTACGACTGTCAAATGTATTATCAACTTTTTTATTAAAGTGTTTTATTCAACAATTATTAAACTGGGTGTTCCGGGAGTAGACATCAATAAAGAGGCGGGTGATAGAGGGGCTCAAGCCCCACAAAATAAACCCAACTTGTATAATACAATACGCAACTGTCTAGAGTTATGAATTTTTTTAAGAAAATTTGGTTGTACTCTACTATTTACTACATCAACATTTGTTAATTTAAAATACTGTTTTTTACTAATTTATTAGCCATACTATGGGTTAGTTTTCCCAATAGCGGATGATCATTTATGTGACCCATTGATATTTTTTTACCTCGCAAAAACTAGAGGCATCTTTCAGAACCAAACACAACTTTTGTGAAAGCGATTTTTTATCCCACGAAGCGTTCTATCAGTGACGTAAAATGTGTTTGTAAATGTGGTGACGCTAATCATCTTTGGTGTGTACAAATTTCGTTCCACATGGACCATTACTTTTTCCACCATCAGTAAATGCTGAGCTCATGGTAGAGTACTGTACAGCCAAATTTTCTTTAAATTCATAACTTTAAACGGTTGTGAATCGGATTATACAAGTTTGGTTATCTCTTGGGCCCCTCTATTGATTGTCTCTTTATTAACGTCTGTTCCCGGAACATTCTTTATAAATACTTACAAGTGCTATAGACATAAAGTTTCACTCCCACATTTTTGTTTTGAACTAGATGTGAAGCAGAGTTATATTTTTTTCCTCTACAGCTTAGGCTTGTGAATTTCTAGTTGTACGTGTCAAATCATATGCTCAAATGTAATAGCGTTTACGCTAATTGTACAGTCGGCCCCATGAATGACCACTTATTTGACATTTATGTTGTTATTGTGTTGTGGTACTTAATAAATCACCATTTGGTTTCCAGCATTTACTGGAATGTCGTGATCATCTTCACTTGCACTTGCATTTTACTGAAATATGGGTTCACAATTAAAATATAATATATTTACTGGCTAAAATAAAATTTCTGAGCTGTCATAAAAGTGCCTTCATTTGTGAAATTGACTTAACCTTAGAATGATTTTGGTTAATAGAAATTAACCAGCTTGATCTCTTAGCAATTAAAACATTGTGTTTAACATGCATTTTCCCCCCACAGTGTCCGTTTTTAATCACCGACGCAAAAAATGACGTGTTAAAAGTTTGATGCATCTATCTATCTGTGTGTCTGTCTTTGGCATCGTAACTCCTAAACGAATGAGTGTTTTTAGCTAATATTCAAGGAAATCTATTTAGCAGTTCAAAGATCATCAGCTCTGTTCTAGTTTTTTGTTTTTCAGTGAATGTGAGCAATTCTACTGGTCTGATCGATTTAAAATTTAGTATCCTGTGAGTTTTTTTTTTTTGTTAATTTTTAATTTAAGTCTTAACTTGTTGCTTGTGTAACACGAATCTGATTTTTGGGGAAATATTAATGTAATTACAGCACAACTAGTTCAATCATTTTCAAGGTCTGGCAATAATGTCTTAGCCAGAAAAACGTCTACCAGTAATCAAGAAAAAAATAGCCACTTTTCATAGTGTTGTACTAATAAAAATCAATAAATTTGCTAAACTCACATTGTGATGAAACACCATCCACTTTTTATATACATGCAGAACTTTTTAATTACAAAAAAACTATTTTGTGAAGTACACATGAAAGAAAAATACAAACTACGTGGTAGAGCTAGTGTACTTAACCAAACCCATCACACTTTCCAAACAGCATGATACATTGTCCAATTCTTATTTGAAAGATGGAAACAGTAAAACTTTATTAAAATCATTAAATATTTTAAGCCTTTCTTTTCTCACATCTATATGCAGTGGTCATTGCATAATGACATCCATTACCATATTAGCCGCCATATAAGACAATCCCACATATTGTATCCATATTTTTATGGTGTGATTTCATATATCTGGACACCAATGAAGAAAGCTTAAGGATAAATTATTTTTTGTTAGTTGTACAAAAATTCTTTTCTAATGTTGTGTGAAATTTCAAACAAACTAACATCAAAAAGTTGGTTAGTGAGAAACTTTTTTTGTTATTGAAGTTGGAGGGGTGATGAAAACAAGGAAATTATTCGCAATGAGCTAAATATATTTTTAAAAACAATTCCACCATAGAAGCTTTAGCCGTTCTCATGTTTAAAGCTGTAAAATATGTGACGTATATGCCATGCGCTTGCCCCTACAACTAAGTGTGTCACTCGAATGTGTTGGTTGAAGAGAAAAAAACATTCCGATTTTTTACTGACTGTGAGGTTTTGTCTGGAGTGGTTAGTAAATAATTTACAGGCTTCCTTTAGTCTGCAAATTACTTTTGTCCTATATCTTAAAATAGTCCAGGAGTGCACCAGTGTCTCACGACCAATAGATTCGTTGTGTATGGTGACTGATTTCGAAACAAAATTTAATGTTATTTTTTGTTAACGTTTATTTGTATGGAAAGAAAACCATTGAAATATACAACTACGAGAAAGGGAGCAAAATATTGTGTTGATCTTATTCTAGTATTTTCATATTGTGACCAACTGCTCAATGGACAGTAAAAACAAATTTTACGAGTGTTTCATGCACAACAGCAGAGATACAAATCACTGTAAAACACAGTATGCGTTGGTACACTTGCACAAAACCTATTTGTCCACTATTCATTTGCGAATGAAATAAATGTACACATTAATGTCGAACCATGTCCCAAAATCTGTAAAATTTTGTTGTGAAAACCCAAATCTTAATTCGAGATGTATATTGTGTGCTAGGCAAAATTTATGTAAGTATTTGTATTATCATCTCAGCTTGTACAGCTTGAAAGGTGGAATATTGTTTACTTACCACTCCAATAAAAAATCAACTTCTCTCTCATGAGGAACTACCAACAGCCGCAACCTCCAACAAAAGTCACCCCAGAGGCTCCTACCCTTGTAATAGTAGTTCTTGCTGTGGTTCCTGTTCCATTTGTCAGCCGTCTACCTACTTCAACAGCAAACTCACAAACACACATCCCATCCACAACTACAACTGTGCTACAAAAAACCTGACATACCAGCTTCAGTGCAAGTGCTGTGATGTAGAGTACAATGTGACTAACCAGTAAGCAATTTATGTTAGTCTTCTGTCATATAAAAGTTGAAGGGAGGCAAAAACACAACTTAGTATACATAACGAATAAAATAAAAAACTAAACTAACTTTGTATAGTTCCTTCTTGCACGTATAAACTCAAACGCGTATTCTCGTACACTTAAAAGAACCGAGCAACTGTTTGGGTTCCCTCGGTTTCGCTGTCCCAAGAGCGCACTGAAATACTCAAAAGTAGAAGGGGTGGTGAGCCCAAAGTGCTGGCAGCACGGTAGGAAAAGGAGTGGCCTGGCAGGGATGGAGGCGAGGGAGGCTATGGCACAGAGCAGGCATGAAGAAAAAAATCCAGTGTCCAGGAAACAGAACGGGGATGCACAATCGCAATAGATATATTTGTTTACATAAAGTTGATATACATTTAACAATACCATAATTTACTGGACGACTCACAATAATTTGCTCTACATCAAAGTAGGGAACCAATGGTTCACTTGGTGCCAAGGAATATTCGCCACTGAGCTGTGCCTGTTAGTGAGCTTATGATGCTGCAGGAGGAGGACATGTTTGCCGTTAAGATGGATCTGAAGATTTCAAGGAATCTAAACAATGTCTGAACTGCCACATCGCCTTTCATAAAATCTGCAGCGAAAATAAAGCTGTTCCCAAGGACTCTGTGGACAAATGGCTGCCAGTGCTTCAAAACATGCTGTATTACTGTATTTACCCATGTACAAATCATTTATTTTGTATATTTTGAATTGCACAAAAAAAGGATATGGGAAAGATACATGATACACAAGTTGTATATTCGGGGCAACATAGTGGTGTGGCTACGTAAGTAAACTGCCAATGAAGGCTTCCATGTGTTGTACTTTTTACAGAATTTGTGTTCTAACACACTTTATACATCCTAGGGTATTTACACTTTAAAATTAGGCCTGTTATCATATGCATTTTCTTGGCTTGTTTGGTTTCAGATCGACCACAGTAAAATTGTAATTATTTTTGTTGTAACTTTTCTTTATATTTTTCGTAATTTTTGAGTTTCAGCAATTTCAGTAAACAATATTATTAAATTTTCCCTGGTGACATGAGTAACTTCTTGTGTTGCAAGCTTCTCCAGGCTGTAGGATTTCTGGCGCCGGCGTTATGGTTGATCGCTTGCTTCATGGAATTTGTTCATGGCGTAGGCTACTGACGCACGTAGGTCTGTCATCACAGGGGGTTGCTTAGGATATTGTGCTGCGAAAGTAGTTCTGCTGTTGCGCACTGTTTGTGTCCAATTATTATATTTGTGTTAATATTCTTTACTGTTTTGGTGTAAAAACTTTAAACTCAAATTTTGGAATCCTTTGTTATATGTTTTATGTGTCATTTTACTGTTTTCTTGGGAGAATTGGAGTCTGTTGTATCACTCCGATGAGCGATACCTTAGCTACCATGTCCGTTGCCGGGAAGTCAGTCAGTGCTGGGCGGTGGCCCGTGTACAGTCGTGCATGTGTTCTCGTGAGGATTGGATGTAGAAGCAGTCGGTAAGTCAGTGTCGGGCGGTGGCCCACCATGGTTCTGTGAGTGTCTGGCGGAAATATGGTAGCTATGCGTCGCTCAAAAGGTTGACTGGATTTAAATGCAAAGTACCGAACATTATAAAATGTAATTCACCTGTGAAAATAAGCATAACTATTGATGAATCTTGAGTCTCTCACTTCAAGTTAAAACCTGACTGATGAGTGTATGAAAACTAATCTACATTTAATTGAATATACTGAGCTATCCAGCGCACTTCGTGACATAACCTCAACGCCCTGAACAGTGACAAAACAAATACACAAAGCAGTCACGCCACATAATTTGACGTCAACAAACAGGGGCAAATACAAAGCACCCGCCGCTTCACAATATACTTATGCTTTGATAGACAATGATCATACATGTTAATGAAAGATACTAAATAAGGAATTACAAATACAGCAAGACTTTGTATACATTCTCTATGATATACACTGTTGTAAAGATGAATGTCTAAAATACTGTAGATAGATATTATATTTCAAAAACACATTTTTATTAGAATTGATTGAAGCTGCAGTAACACAAAAAAATTCCATTTTATTGCAATTTTTTGGGTTTTGGAGAGGTTAAAAAAATACAATTTTGCGAGGTTATTATTACGCTCTGTTAGGCCTCGTAACATCGGGATTCTACTGTACAATGCCACACAGAGGCAGATGCCATCATCACTCACATTACTGCGTTTAGCATGGGCTGTGGCAGGTAATAAAACAAACTAGGAACTACAGTGAAATCTCAGTATAAAGTACTTCAGTATTAAGTACATTTCATTATAAAGTAAATAATTCCAAACACCTAGAAAGAGTTTTTAATTTAGTAACTGTTCAGCTTAAAGTATTTTCAATATTAAGTATACAATTTTTAGTTCCCTTGGAGTACTTTGTAATGAGATTTCACTGTATAGAACATATTCAGCAACTGTTTTATAAAAACCTTGCTAGTAATGTTAAGAGTGTGGCAAAAGTGCAGCGTAGGTACTGTGAGCTACAACTGCACATATTTTACAGCTGTGGTCTCGCAAAGGTTTTAAACTGTTCTTATAAAGCAGTTTATGGGAACTGAGACTTCTTTAATTTAATCAGGTTTTCTACTTTACATCAGCAAAGGGAATGAGCGATAAAGTGATTTAAACTCTCTTTTTTTTAAATTGAAGAATGTGACACAATCTCATTAACATGGGTAAAACAAACAGGACAGGTAGAAATTAAAAATATCTATGGTATCCATGGTATGTTTTTATTTCATTTTGAGTACAAAAATAGGTTTTCTTTAAACATCAGCAATTGTTACTTCAACTTCCACGCCTGGTTCAATACTGATAGATGTCTGAAATTGAAGTTAAGGAAATTAATAAATATTTTCTAAACTAATCAGTGGCTGAAAGTAAAATAACTATCACAACAAAACACAACGAAATATCTGTGTATTGAACATAATTTTCCAACCACCTAGGAAACAATGAATAGAAAATCTACTTTACTATATACAAATTCATTGTCTTAAATTCCAATAAAAAAATGTTTATTTGGAAAATTTAAAATTGTGAAAGTTAAAAAAGTGCAGAGACAATCAACTGCATATTAAAGCATTAACTTAGAATCTCTCTGTTATGATACCATTTATCATGACCACTTCTCTATTGTATTAATGTCCTGTTTTGAATAACCATTCTTAAAATTTAAAGAAAATTATCCAGAAAATATAATGTAATATAAGATTTTTTTTTGACAACACCAAACTGCATTACACTTGATGAATACTGTGAACAAACAACACATCTTACAATAACTCTCTCTACAGCTGTGAGCAGCATTTCTCCAAACTTAATGTAATAGTAATATTGTTTCAGTTTATACATCTTAATATTGAACACAATTATTTTATGGACTGGTGTCATATCTGCACTTCAAGGGAATGACTGAAATATACATGCTTATTGCAATTGTAAACTACTGATCAAAAATACTTTTAACATATTTTCTTGTAAAGATTTATTTACAACAGAAAAAAGGCTTGGCAAACTGTAAACTTTATGCTTTAGTTTGCATCACAGAAAATCATCGGCGTTCATCCAGTATTTCAAGCCAAAACTAATGTAGTGCACTATGAAAGGTTAGTACAAATGCTTAATTTCATGTCAAATAGGGCTGTAAATTTCCTTTTGCTACCACTTCAGGGGATGTCTGTCTATTAAAATAAATTATGATTTTAATAAAAAGGCTAAAGTGAAAATGCGCTCAGTAAATGCTACCTGATGGCACATCCTAATCATGCAGCTGCATACTTCCTGACAGAGAAATTAATTAATTTTTTATCAAGTTATGTATTGCACAGTTTCTCATATTTCCAACCAATCATGTTTTTCCTCCAAATACTGTAAAATTTGTGAATACAAACTAGCGTAATTAAGTAATAAGCATACTGTAGAACCTCACTGTGACAAATATTGCAATAAAGGGGAAGGGGGGGTATTCAAAATTTCCAGTTTTTTTTTGTGGACTGTTTAGTTAGCCGCCCCGATACAAAAATGTTAAATTTCTAGTCAAATATTTATGTAACAGCCAAGTGTGTAAGTTACCAATACTAGAACTGAAAATATTGCTAGAAAAAATTTGTGTCACGTGCACCTACTACTTGAGAAGAACATCTTAAAATGTTAGCGATCCAATTTTTTTCTATTTTCTGTTCAGGATTTTTAAATTTTTTGTAAACCTATCACAAATTTAGACAGTAATAGTATGCAACTGAACAGGAATGGAAAGTTCTTTACTCACGTTTCCACGAACTAGTCACACGACTCCATGAATTTCAATTTTTGTTTTATTGAAAATGTTGTCAGCTATTATTTCCCTCCGTTACATTACTGTTATATAACCATATGAACACACTGCACTAAAATAGAAATTGTTTTAAAACAAAACTGTTAATAATAAAACCTTTTCAAACATGTTTCGTAAATTTTAGATTAAAGTTACAGTTATTTGTGCTTATAAACAAAGACAAAGGAATACATGTAGAGAGATCAATATTGCCAACATGAATACACGATCAATAGCATTAGGGACAATCAATAGTGCTAGTGGTGGCAACAGCCATTTCGGATTTATTGTGCCGTGAGCACACGCAGTACACGCTATCACTGTCATTCTAAGGCTTTGCACGTAATCATCATCTTGACTGTGGTGTTTCTTCTCCCTGGAGGTTAACAGTTACACACACGAAAAGGACAACACATTTTGCGCGTACAGTGTCTCCTCTTCATCCGACGTAGCCATGCTTGGCGAAACATAGCGATTCACACTTCCACGCAAAATGTGTCGTCCGTTTTGTGTGTGTAACTGTTAACCTCCATGATACTCTGTGAGTACATATTTCTATTCAATTTTAAGATTTCATATTTATAATTTGTCATGTTTGTCCACTGTAGTTGAATTAATGATTTAAATAATTACATTTAGATGTTCAATATTATTACATATGCACGATTAAAGTGGTAAGCACTCTACTCATGGAGGAAATGCTACATGCAAAGTCACCATTATATAGTGTGCAAACTTCTAGTTGCAACCTCGCAGTCCCAGCACAAGGTCCTCAACTATCATTGGACCAGCTGTGCCGTATTTTTCAGCACATGTATTATTATTTTTAATATGAAAGATTTAATAACTGAATTCAACATTTACTAATAATTCAAGAGTATTATTATTAATAATTTTCATACAGCACTACTCAGCTTACTGTATTACCGTATTTGCGTACACATAGACCCCCAATTATTTTCCAAAATTTTGACTTAAAAAAAAAGGAGGGAATGCCTATGTGCGCAATTTTGAAAAAAAAAAAATTATCAGAAAAATTAAAAATTTGTCAACATTAGGTATGTTTTAATGCAGTACTATTTACATTCTATGTACGGAAGAAAAAAAATTAAGTTATTATGAAATATCACCCAATCCAAAAAAAAATTATTGGAAAAATTTTTTTAAAAAATTTTAACTTTGCTAACACATAATATGGTTCAATGGCGAAAAAGGCCACTAGGCTACTAATTACAATTAAAACAGAAAGAATTGTGCTCAAGTACTCACAGGATGGTACTCGCAGATAGAAACACACACACAGGACGAACACATTTCTCCGCAGACGCGCGGTCACAACGTTTCGCAGACTACAGTAAAACCCTGTTAAGACGTTTTTGAAGGGACTTTACACCACAAACTTCTTTGCTGGGAAAACATCTTAAATGGGAAAACTGATTTTAAAACTTAAATCGTTATTGTTGTAGGTGCAGTCTATATTAAATTTTATTTCGGAGTCGCAAGGACAATTTAATGTACAGTAAAATCCCTTACTTACACTTTTCAAGGGGAAAGAGTGAACAAGTGTAAATAGTGGGGAGGGTAAATTAAGGGAAATCTCGTATAACTCATTCATCCTACCTTATTTAGTGCTTTTGTTTTCATGTTTAAAAAACTCTCTTCAGGTTTTGTTTTGTTTGTAAAATTGAAGTGATAGTATCCATGCAAACAATGCATTTATCATATTTTCTAACGTAAAACTTGGTATATTTTAAGTTACTAATATTGGAATTGAATATACTGTTATGGGAAGATTCATGGTACGTGCATATGCCATTTCAAGAGAACACCTTAAAATGTTAAATAGAGGGGTTTTTTTTTTTGTTAACACTGTTCAGCACTTTACAAATTTTCTGCAATGCTACCGCGAATTTAGACAGTTACAGTACGCATTTGAAAGGGGTGAAAAGTTCTTTAATCGGGTCAACAAACGTTTCCACGAACTCGTCGCACTTCTCCATGATCATCAATTGTTTTATCGACAATGCCAATTTTTTTTATTATATTGCCGTTATACAACCATCTAAACACGCTGCACTAAAATGGAAATTACTTTAAAACACATCTTTTCATAATGTAACATTTTCAAACACGTTTCGCAAAGCTTAGGTTAGTTATCGTTTGCGTATGCGTAAACAAAGTCAAATGAACGCAAGTAAAGAGGTCAATGTTGCCAACGCAGGTACAGCGATCGACAGTGTTCCGTACAATCGATAGTGCTAGCGGCGGCAATTCTCTTGCCGCCATCTTGAATTTATTGCGCCATGAGCGCAAGCATTACAAGTGATCACGGTCAATCTGCTACAGGTTTGCACGTGATCACCAATGGCGAATTGTATTTATTCGTGTTACGCGCATGCGTTGGCCATCTTGATTGTACCTGCTCGCTGTCTGTGGAACGCTACATCTCACGTCGGTTATCTATGATGACAGTACAAAAACGTAAACAAATGTGGATTTTTCTAGCAGTTGCAGTTTCCTTTCAGTTTGTTTACTAAAGAAAATTGCGTACATTACTTTTATAAAAATTACGTTTTTTTACAAAAGTTGACCGTATTACGTGGGAAATCAGGCACGTGGCAAAACATAATATGTGGGAAAATTAACCATGGCTCTTATGACAAAAGTGATGGGACCAAACGAACCAAACGACTCAGCTAGGAAAACGTATCTCGTGGGAACGTCTTAAGCAAGTTTTACTGTACATCTGCTTCAACAGGTGAGTAGAGGCACACCTCACATGTTTTCACATTACCTAATCAAGTTAGGTTGGAAAGGGTACCCTAGGGAACATTTTAAAAGGGTTAGCTTGCCCTGTTTATTATTTTTAATGATAACTATACAACATACCATTTGTAATTCTATGTTATGCGTACTAATATTCAATGTCTGTCTTTTTGCCCAATATTTTTATAAATAATAAATTATTGCTATTTACTCTGCCTTACATTGATTGTTTTTATTTTACAGTTACCTTTGCGAACTTAAAAATTAATTATTTTGTAATTTTAGCTCTACGCAAGCAGTGAAAGGCATCAGCCTAATTACAATTTGTGTCAGCCTTCCTTGCCAGCATGCATTCAAAATTTCATATAATTTAAGGTAGCAGATAAAATTATTAATACAGTCCTATGGAAGATGCAAAGCAACGCTAAGAGCAGCAGCCTTGCAGACAGCCGGAATGGTGATAGAAATGTATTTTAGGTATGTGTGGCAATGGAAACGCGACTTTATTTTTCATTTCTAAGAGCTCATGTGGTTTTAATGCAGAGTGTAGTTTACGTATACATATTTAAAACTAATATTGATCATGACGAACTATCTAATACGAAACATGTAATAAATTGTATAATATATTCCATTTTATTCACTGAAGTGTGTATTACAAGCGACGCAAAATACAGATGTATGGAGAGTGTGAATCAATAAATGATTTCGTTATGCCGAAAATACAATTTACAAAAAAAAAAAAAAAATGAAAATATAATCATTTTGGCAAACTACAAAATTTATTAAAATTTGTGCACACCAAACTGTCTGTTCAGAATGTATATTGATAACATGCTTGAAGGTTAGTTCATGCTGGTTTTAGAACGTACTGTATATGATAGTATTGTTATTGCAAGTAGACTAATACTTTATGCAAAAAAGGTATATGAGCTTGTAATTTTCACAATACTAAACATTAACGAAACATTCTACAAAAAAAACTTCAGAAAACTGTTGTAATATTTTCTGTAGGAAAAAAAAGTATCTACTTTTAAAAAATAAAACATAAAACCAGAAAATTATTTTAAATAAAACTCACATGCTAAGTATAGATTTTTACACATAAAACTGCAAAGACACGTCTACAACTTAATAATTTCAACAATTTACCATTCAGTAAACAGACGAGACTAGGCCTAACCTTGTTCGTTAAATAAACCAGCTACAGTATACAGTAGAACCCTGTTATAACGTTTTTCAAGGGACCTGTGAAAAAAAGTGTTATGTGCAGGAAAATGTTATAAGCAGGAATCAATATTTTTCCACCAATAAATGGATATTACACAAAAGTAACTCAAAATTTGATAGTTTATGTACAGTAAATAAGCCTATAATGAGATTAAAAGAGGCTGTAGTTACTGTGCTATCAGAAACATGACGAATACATACATTGTGTGTATAATAGAGGCTTTCCCACTTGCCTTCTGTAGGTTAATGATTGTCATATTCAGGATCACAGTCTTCAATTTCATTGTAATGTACACTTGTGATACTTTCCCAGACATTAATTTGGTTTTGACAGATGTTTTTAGTCTACAGCTTAGTTATTTTATTTAAAATAATACAGTTAAGAAAAATTTTACATGAGTTTTGATTAATGTTTGAGAAAAAAAGTGATGTTATATGCAGGAAATGAAAATACCAGTGCTGTTATAAGCAGGATATGAAAGCATTATTCCTTATGGAAAAGTGGTGGGACTGAAGAAAAGTAATGTAATAAGCAGGAAAATGTTATATCCGGAAATGTTATAATAGGGTTCTACTGTAATGAAAGCGATGTGTTTAGCTGCAATACGCACGGAAATTGTAAAATAAAATAAGTTTATACGGAATTATTTTAGAGAACACTGTTTACATATGAATACAATTACTTTGGCATAAGTTGCAAATTGTAAAAATTACAAAACTCGTAACGATATTTTTACGTTGTTACCTCTCGACAATGCTCTTTATATACATATAGAAACATATTTCTAATCAAACTCTTATTTTTACATCTGAGAACAGTACTTTTGCAACCTAGTATCTATTTATAGTCATTTAATTGCTTCGCCGTGCACGAGAGCATGCACGCAGTGTGTCTGCAGTCGGTATCACCATTTTGAAGGTTTGGAAGTTCACCACCAGATGTCAGCCACTTTGTTTTGCATCTTTCATACTACAATTAAAGGAAGGATGGGACACAGTAAACGGTGCGTACTCGTGGAACGCACATAATTTGTCCATTAAGATGCCAGTAGTAGCAGTAGTAGGAGGAAGTTTGCGGGCCTGTTACGAAAATGTTTATGAATACATACCACCAAAAGCCATTTTACTCTCTGAAGTGCAAATACATCTGGGAGTCAACTGTATAGCCTATATATTTTTCAATTTGATACAAAATATTGTTTCAATCTAGGTGACTAATGTAGTAAAGGATACAATTTGTTTGACAATCTCTGAAGGACTATGTAGGTCAATCACTCTCTTGTGGATGCGCATCTGGAAGCGATCCCAGGTTTTTGATCCCTCCCCGCAGGGAGTTTTTCGGGTAGTAATTCTCAAGATTTTGGTTGGCATCCGAACTGGACCCTTCACACGTAGATTCTGCTTCTTAGCTCCATTGATGAGATCAGCACAAACTGCAAAAAGGTGAAGAAGACACTTTTCACTTCAATACACATATATCATTCTCATAACAGTGCACTTGCATTACAATCATACAACATCAATGATGCGTAAGCACACCAAATCAACAAATAACTAAGGAAAATATCTGCAGTTAATTTGCTGACCCCTTACCTTACTTACTATTCTGAGTTAACCTAGGCTATTGTTCTTAACAAGAAACTATTATCCCGAGTTAACTCTGACTTCAAGAGATTTTTTGGTTGAAAATATATTAACCCAGGTTCTATCATCTATTCATGCAATGATGTAGGGCTGGTTTCTCAATGTCTGGTATTGTTCCAATGATCTTTTGATTAAAATTTAACCAAAGGTTAGCAGCAATTTCTATTTCTGAAATATTGATTAAGACTTATCAATACAGTTTGTAACCATTGGTTAAGTTAAACACAAAAAGCGGTACCAATTACTCAGATAATCTGGACTTGGTAAGCAAAAATAATTACTTATTGAATTATGACAGCATATGATTTTAATTTTATTATTTGAAGATTAAATATAGATTTCGGAAATGCCCAAATCACCTGCCAATGAACGACCAAGAATTTTTTAAGAGATTTCACTAGAATAAAAACACAGTCCTACATTCTATCCATTCCAAGATTGCAGCTTGTGTCACTCTGCCTGTTTGCACACTTGAACGACATTCGCTGCGCAACAAACCGTCGCACCACCTCCGCATGTTTCGCGAGCTATCGACTGGTGACAAGTGAAGAAACGGAATCGCACTTCGCTGTGGAGGAAATGGAATCACGGCGGACATTGGTGTCATTGTGTAAGTCGTAGTTAATCCATTCCAAGCACATATAGTATTTCATGCGCAGAGCGATATTATATTACAGAGGATGAAAAAATGCAACTGAACTATTAACTTACCTATTCTGAACTAAAACACAGCAATTTAGTGTAGGAACTATTTCCTGCCGCCAAGACACTGTTAACTAACCAGCCAACCAATGATCGAGATATTCACCTGTGACAGTGTTCATTTCTGCTGCAATCTTGGACTGGACACAGTATAGCACTACAAGGAAAAACTTAAGGACATCTATAAATGTCCAGACAGGTGTGCAGTTGTTTACTGCACATTGTTTTATTTATTCTGTATAAAAATAGGTAGCCATACTTTTTTGGTAAGTAATTTCCATGCAAAAAATATTCTAGGTAAGTTACATGCCTTTGTCCTATATTTCCATAATCATTTTGCTTAATTTATTATAAACCTACGTTGTAAAGCAGGCAATAAAGTAAATTAAGTTCTTTGGGAAAATTGTAACAGATGATCAATAAATGTAGACTGTAATGTTCCCTAATAATCTTGTAGGTTATGTAACATGCCATTGAAAGAGTTGTTAAATATTTTCTTATTCGTGTTGCAAAATTTTGCAGGTTATTAATTATACATACATACTACTCTATTATAGGTTGTATAACACATATAGGTTGGTATATTTTGTGTGAATGTTTTGGTTTTCAAGAATCATTAAGTGCAACTTATCAATCAACAGCTAGTAACCTAAAGATTTTATGGTTTTTACATAGCTGTGAGTGATTACTCTGGCTTGCATTAGTATGCAGGGAAAAATGTTTACAAGTTGGCAGCAGTAAGATAAACATTAAAGAGATAAGAATCTATCCTTTGCAGTTGGTACCTGTTGAAAAGCAGTTTCTTTTTATTTGGCTACCTTACCCATGATTCAATGGCCAGCTGGAGAATTTTTAGCTCACTGCTAAAGTTATGTAACAGCGAAGAGGATCTGCATCTTTGAGGCATCACATTCTGCTGTCAAACAACCCCCTCCTTCCCTCTCTTGACACATACTTACACTTGCACAGAAATAAGGTGAAAGTATCATACGTGTGACCTGTCTCCCTTTTCCTCCTTTGTCACACTCCCACCTCTGACAGATATTACCAGCCAGTGTGCTTCTCCACACAGGAGACTGCTTGTAAAATCAGTTTCTGCTTTTCATTATTTCTTAACTGTGGTTTCAGCCGTGATATTGTAACAAAGTTGAGCCATTCCATTTCAATTCAGGCAGGGGCATGTCAGTCGACCATCACAGAATTGCTTTAAAAAATTACAGCCGTTACAATCAGTAGAGGTAAGATGTATGCTAAAAAGATATGTTATAGCCTTTAAAAGTTGGTCGAAAATTAAAAAAGTGGAAAAAAACACATGTTTTCAAAATGATCAGTACTTCAAAACTATTACAGTAACTGATTCCATTGATTTTTTTTTTTTTATTTTTTTACGGATTACATTGAACAACAGTGTGGTATATTTACAATGAGCCCCATGGCAATCTCTTTAAAAGGGAACAAGTCCAAAATTAAACAAAAAAATTTCAATTTCTTGGATTTAAAAATATATACAGTATATATTTTTTTAATTTACATGAAATAATCAATTTTTAGAAAAAAAATTCTGGCAATATTTAAACCCATTCAATTGTTTTACAGAAAAAATTTTATTTAAGTCTAGGATGCATGCAATTATTAACCTGAAATTTTCAATTTTGCAAAATTTGACGTAAGTGCCATTTTTGATTAGCAATTACACAAAAACCCCATTGTTTAAAAATCTGAAAATTTGTCACGCCTAAGTGTTAACAGTAAACAGTTTTTGCAGCCTTTTATGTCACACGAATTATAATAAATTAATATCAACATAAAAGTACAAAGTAAAATAGAAGTGACATTGTTATTCATTTTTAACGAACATATAACTAGCCGAGGACTATGCCGAACCATACGGAAGAGAAGTAAAACATTAATCTTATAGACAAATATTTGAATCAAAACTTGATTTTCTGTCTGGCCACCACATAACCACTTATCAAATACAAAGTTTTTTTTTTTGCTACACGTCCTTTTTAGATATCATCAAAATCTGTCTTAGTTATGATTCCACAGTAGACGAGACAGAAAGCCATAAACAAAAATTAATTTACCCTCCCTATACGCGAGTATTTCGTAGTAGTGGGAATTACCATTAGAATTTACGATTCTATATCTATTATTTCACTTAATTTAATGAGATATTTAGGCGGCTTATAATATTTAAGGTCTTACGAGTTATTTTCTTTCGTATCTTTGTATTTTAATTATGTATAAATACCTTTCTTTATATTTGTAAAAGTCTCTAACAACGTTCCTTGCATATGGCCGTTATCCTATATAGGGCATTCACGATAAAGTGAGTACTGTATAACAAATTATTGCAACATTTGTTCCAAGAAAAGAATGACTAATGAACTTCACGTACAAGTAACGCAGGCCTCAAAGTGGTCTAATACCTCTAAAATAGTGAATATAGTGACCACCTGACTTCGAAAAGTGACTACGAAGTGACTATGAAGGGAAAAAAGTGACCAAAAAGTGACTACATGTTTTTTTTTGTGCTTTTTGAAAATTAAAACCAACATAGCAACAATTTTTTTTAATATAGTATCTTTCCTAACACCTACTAACTATAATACTGGAAATACAAACAGCTTAAATTTGTCACTATGATTAAATAGGCCTACATAACTGAGTCACATAATGATTTACTAATATTAAGCAACTGTCTTTCTATCAGGCCATGAAACTACAGGCCAAGTCCGAATTGGTGTAATATGATATTGTGATCTTAAACTACTATACAGTACATCAAATTTGTACCCCAAACATGTGTCACGTAACCATTTTGTCAAACCAAATCGTACTGGACCCATCAAAACTGTTAACCAATTACACATTAGTGTGTGTACTTCGTACTTATGTTTCATGTGTATGATATTAGACACACCTATTTTCGGTGAAAATTTTTTAAAGATTTCATCCATTTTAATGAGATTCTTTCACTAATTTTATTGTTGTTTTTCATGTCATTTTGTTATAAATTTTACTAATGTTTTACATGTCAAGATCTATTGCCGCATTATCAAATGTATGCTGGGCTAAGTACCTTTAAATATAAATATTTATAAAAATATGTAAAGTTTAATGGTTTGAAAATGTACACAAATGTTACACCTAGTCTATGTTGTATAGACCTGAAAGTCACACACTGAATACATATGAATGGAATGAGGACATAGAAGTTATAAATAAATATTAATAACCAGAATAAATAGGTATAATTTATTCCAACCGGAAAATCAGACATTTCGTGGACAAAAAAATGTCAATTAATTATGTTACGTTGACCCTTGAATGTTTTTTATCGCACCTAGCAATTTAAAACTGGGAGATAAATTTATTCGCTTCATATTTTAGAAAATAGTGTCTGTATTAATAATTCCAAGATGCAAACACAAGTGATAAACAATTTATAGCTCTGAATAACCTATACCTTTGTTTTCCGCCTCTACATTTCCGATTTAAGACGCAACAATTTTACCCTAGTCTCTTTTTTTTCCCCACTGGTAACATTTATGCTGGATTATGATAACAGTTTGAGTTCTCGCGACCGTGAAGAAAATTGACTGTCCTTTCAGACACATGAATCCTGACAAAATTAATGTTGCGTCATTACAAATTTAAAATTCATTGTTCTCAAAATCTTTTTTGCCTTATTAAAATATACAAATTTATTTTATTACTACGTATCAAAAACAAAAATAAAACTGATAGCATTTAACAAGCTACCAGGATAAATAAACGTGTTGCATTACGTAACCTAAACAACCACCATATTTCCAGTCGACTTCAATACTCTAGAAATTCTCACGGTCGATGATTGAGTTCGTCAATTGCCAAATTTTCATAACACCGCACACATTTATAAATTGTTGAGATTTCAAACAGAGATAGGGACTACAGTTCTAGACACACATTTGTCTAACACACAAACAATCTAACAACATTGCCAAGCTTACCAAAGGACAAAAGTCATTGCCAATCTTAAATACAGTAAAAATAAATACAAAACAAACTGAAAATTGTATTTACCTTCAATCATTAACTCAACAGAAAAAAAAAGCCAATTGTGGCACTTCAAAAAAGTGAAAATTTTCAGAAAAAGTGACTTTTGTAAAAATAGTGACTAGAAGTGAAAAAAGTGACCGACTTTGAGGCCTGAGTAACGGGTATCCACACATTAGTTAAGTGGCCATTTATTTGAAACATGTTTTTGACTTAATATTTTCATTTTCAAATACAGTGAGATGTAGTAAAGTTTAAAGTGTATAATAATAAAAAAAAAAACTATTGGGGATTAAATTAACGGTGCAGTTATGTTAAATGTGAAACATTGTAATTTGTGAACCTTAAAAACAACTGAAACCGGCCTTTTAAGATCTGCAATTCATCTTATAAAACTACTCCACTATTGGGCATTTAAATTTACACAACCTGTCACTCACTAATGATTAAATTCTTAGAGTCTTAATTATGTGAATAATCAAACTGAAATTGCAGCTCCTTGCGAGGTACTTGTCGTCGCGTCTAATGCACGATAGAGACGTGTCCTCGACTGTATCAGTGGCAGTCGCAAAGAACGTAACAATCCAAAAGTTCTCTTGATTTTAATTGCTACAATCATTCCGTTTTAGGATGTCACTTCAGTAAGGTTCCCATGGAAAAGTTTATCAACACTTATTTGTCCGCGAAACAACTTATTACGTCAAACTAATGTGACTATTCCCAATACGAATCGTGAAAGTAAAATTAAATCGGCTAACATTCATACAATTAAACTTTCGCAAATTATCCAATATCGATTGATAATTGGCAACGCAAGCGTTCCTTTCTAAGGACCCTGCTATCTCTTGTCCCAATCAAAACTTCCAAAAAATTAATAACTGAAATTGTAGCTGACCGTGCAAACCTTCTTTCGTAGGGGTTTACGGGCAACTGCCCCGATCAAAACTTCCAAAAATTTAATAGCTGAAATATTAGCTGACCATGCAAACCTCCTTTCGAAGGGGTCCACGGGCAACTGCCCCAATCAGAATTTCCAAAAATGTTATAAACTGAAATTGTAGCTGACCGTGCGAACCTCCTTTCGAAGGGGTCCACGGGCAACTGCCCCGATCCGGCATCAGCACACTCTGACGACCACAACCATCGCGATCTCCACGTTTCTCAACTGACCAATCACCGACTTTCCCTGAAAACCAGGCCACGCCCTGTCTCGGCGACTGTCTCACAATGCAGGCCCTCTGCCATTTATTCTTTCAAAATTATTTAAATTATTTACATAAATCTTACATTCCATAATGACAAAGATTTCCCACGTATAATAGTTTCCTTTTAATTTTGACACTATTTAAATACTATTACATTTATTTTCATTTTTGCTACCAGCATGGCCTCGGATTGTTCGACGCCATTTTGAAAAATGCCAGGGGGGGGGGAAGAGAAGAAAAGAGCCTCGTTCCAAATTCTCTCACTGTCTCTCAGAGTGATTTAAAAGGGGAAGGGGTTACACTGCCGGAGCATGACTGGGCCACCAGCAAAGTTTCTTCGAACAAGCAATCCAACCCCTCTTACACTCATTTTGACTCCCTGGGGATGTGACAAGCCTCGACATTTTTTTCGAGGCCCCTCGCAGAGCTCATATTTCTGTCCTGTCCAGTGCTGGCTTCATCTCGACCCTGTCTTGAGGCTTACCAAAAACACTTTCCGTCCAGTCTTTATGCTACACATCTATCCTAAATACATATAATTTATAAACATCTTGAAATTTTGCCCATTACACAACTGAACTATGATATCAATCTGATGTCTGGATAGCACTGTCTGAAGTGATTTCAACGTGGTGTAACTTTCCACGCAGCTACCCTTGTTTTTCTCTACCTACTTGCTACTTCAAGTACTCAACCCAGTAATCCAAAGGTACGTTAAATTTGTTAAAAATATATTTGCGGATTTTGTGAATTTTGGACTGTAAAAATTAATACTTAGAAATATTTTAAAAAGTTTGAGAATATCAGTAACTGCTTGAAACGTTACTTGACTTCCTCTATTGGGACTAGGAAGGCCCCTCGATAAAATATTTCTTTAAAAACATATATTAATAAATATACCAAAAGTATATCCAATGTTTAGACACGAGAACAGCTAAAATAACACCATTTTGCACCTTGAAATCCACATTTTTCCGGGGGAGGGCCCCCTCATCTTCTAATGGGGGATAAGTGCTCCTCCTCACATGCATCCCCACCTATGTCAAAATCCACAAGCCACGCCTACCCTAGAAGTGATCTTTTTGAAAATAAAACTTACCAAAGCATCCATGACCACAAAAATATATGTACTATAATGAAAAGATTTAAAATAAGTACCTACATTAAAAACATTTACATAAATATGACAACATTGTATTATGAACCGTGTCTTAAACTTTTAGGATACGCACGTACTTTTTTGCTAGAGAAATCAATCATTCTTTTTTTCAGCATGCAGCAACTTATTTTTGTCCATTATAAAAACTGCACCAATAACCAGCACCACAAAATAAACAATCAAAATGCTTTGCTGCAACAAATAGTAAGCAGATTCTTCACCCCATTATTGCCACTTTTAACTTAATATATGCTTACCTGACCTTAAAAGTAAATTACGTTGAGAAACAGTTCAACTTTAATTGCCACTTAAACGTTATGGCTAAACTAATCATGTAATTAGATAACCAAGACTTTAAACATACATTGAGAAACCAGTCCATTGTCCTGTGCCCGTTTCACGACACAATTTATTACAAAATAAACAAAGGCATGTATCGTATCACTCAAGCGGGTCGCCGACGGCAACGGGCCTGATAAAGCCGAGTATCCTTGTTACCCCCACACCCACAGTCGCAACACACGCTACTAATGGCAGATCAAACAGGGCACTCAAGGTACTACACTACCGTGTTTTATCGCACAATCGTCGCCATCGCGTAATCGTCGCATCTAATTTTTGAGATGACAGAAACGGTAAAAATAATTCTATCGCGTAATCGTCGCACCGCAATGTTCTGTTTACATTTCTGTATCAGAGATGTTAACTACGCTCAAGAAGCACGACACTATCAGAACAAAATGGTTGCTGCAAGAATCGATTAT
>PNEQ01038437.1:0-35808 GCA_003012365.1 Medauroidea extradentata | reverse complement strand
ATAGGGAGATCATCAGATATAATCCGCTGAGGACTGTCGTATTCTCTCTACTATAGGGAGATCATCAGATAAATTCCGCTGAGGACTGTCGTATTCTCTCTACTATAGGGAGATCATCAGATATAATCCACTGAGGACTGTCGTATTCTCTCTACTATAGGGAGATCATCAGATATAATCCGCTGAGGACTGTCGTAGTATCTAGTATAGGGAGATCAAAAAATAAATTCCGGCGAGGGCTGTCGTAGTCTCTCTAGTACAGGGAGATAATCAGATAAAATCCGCCGACGACTGTCGTAGTCCCTCTAGTATAGGGAGATCATCAGATATAATACGCCGAGGATTGTCATAGTCTATCCCGTATAGGGAGATCTTAAGATAAAACCAGCCGAGGACTGTCGTTGTCTCTCTAGTATGGGGAGATCATCAGATAAAACCAGCCGAGGACTGTCGTAGTCCCTCTAGTATAGGGAGATCATAAGATAAAATCCGCTGAGGACTATCGTAGTCCTTCTAGTATAGAGAGATCATCAGATATAATCCGCCTAGGACTGCCTACTTCAAAATTAAAACAATTGAATTGCGTATTTTAATTTCCTACATTATGCAAAACAAATCTGCAGAAGACGGACACAAGCTCAAAGTACGTACCAAACTACTACATTTGAGATCTTTATAACACGATACATTTAAATTTGTAATATTTATAATCAAATTAAACAATAAATACATTTATATAATAGCTTCGCTTTTATGGTACAATTTAATGAAGCGTTTAGTGAAGTACTTACGACATGCTTGTTTATCCGAAGGAAAAGAATAAATAAGATTATCAATACGGCGAGTTTGCTGAGTTAATACTAATGTCGCATTTATACGCGAAGCAATAAATTGATACATTGCTTTCGATGAAATTTTTCCTGTAGGACTTTTATAGTTGAGGCTATAATTTTTGTTTGTGGAAGGTGTTGTGCAAAGATAAATGACTGCTGGTGTGTTTTTCTCTTACGAACTTTTTATTATGCAGATCTCGGCTTGGAGGGGCGAAAAAACCATGTTTGTTATAGGTGAGCAGGTTTTTTTAAAATGCATGGTTAGAATACGAAAAATTCATATTTTTTATTATATTTTTATTTAAAAGTGTGTTTAATTTCACAAACAATGGTACCATATTTTCTTTATTTGCGTCTGTGTAGCTTGAGAAAAACTTAAATAAACTGAACCGTCTGTTTTGCGCGGCAAAAACGTGAACCGCCTCGTTGATGTCCCTGTGACGTCACGATACTGTACATTTTAATGTACGTAACACACAAACGGCAGCAACATACGTTCAAGTGGTGAAATTGTGTTAAATAAAGTAGTTTATAAGGTAACATCGAGTATGGCTAGAACTCCGAAGATGTGAATATTAATTAGTTAGCGCAGCAATAAAATGCAATTTACTCGGAATAAAATCTTAACTTTAGCGCTGTTTGATAAATCAAGGCGATCTGCATGGCTTAGGCTTTGAGAAGAGACCTAATAGTCTGCTATTAACGTCTAAAATAAAGTAAGTTTGTAATGCTCTATTGTGTACAACATGACACGGTTAGCATAAAATAAATAAGTTCTTTTAAATTAAAGATTGCAGTCAATAGCTTGCAGTTTGTGACGAAATGCCTGCAGCTGTAGTGTTTTGGCTGTTCCACTGGCTGTGGCAACGTCATTAGCCAATATACGAGTTCAAGGCACCCGTGATTGGCCAATAATTCGTGGGGTGGGCGGGGTCTTACGAAACTTGCCCCGAGATGGTAGCACAGTTCTCAATGCCGTTCACGGGAAACGTAAAAATTACTGAAAGAAAAAAAATAAATTACTTGTTACTTGTATTAAAATAATTGACCTGCCATATTATTTTACCGACTCGCGCAACCAGAATGTTCGTTCACCTGTCTGTGCCAGGTTTGTTTAAACGCATTCCAAATATTAGCTCGATATAGTTTCACTTGTTTTACGCATGTGAACATCGTTCGGCTGACCTTTCAAACCTAAACTTATGATTATATACCGGATCTGAAACATTAAAATGAATTCGTAGTAAGTTATTATCTCTCTGGAATTTAAATTAAATTAACATAAACTCAAACCTATAACTGAAACGTCGCAATGTGTGGGAGTTACTAATAGGCCTGCATTGCTGTCTTCACTCCTTTAAAATCAACACAAATGAAATAAATCTTCGTTGTTAACTAACAAATCTACAACCCCGCTTGCCCAAACAACGGGCGAATTCTTCGAATTCTTTTACGTAACCGGGTTTGCTAAACTTTATTAGATTTTTAAATCGGTGAAAAATTCCAATACACACAATAGTGCCTGGCGTGCGGTGGCTAACCTAAACAAGACTACGTCATAAATGTGTAAACCAATAAGAACGCGTTTTCAAAGTTTGTGGCTGCGTTTGAAAATATGGCGTTTTTAAAGCTGAATAATTCGAAAATTACAATGTTCACGGAGCTATTGCTTTGCCTGGCTGCATTTAGTGCCTAAATAATTCGGAAAAATCAGGTAAACAATAAAAACTTTTTCTAAGAATTTTCCCTACTGTGGAAGACAAATATGTTGGGACCACATACAGCAGTTTCACGTTAAACAGAACACGCATAACACACAACATCACTGCTCATGCGCTAAGGCGGGGAATTTTTTTTAATTTGGTTAGTTTTATGATATTTTCTGACTCAACGAGGAACTTCAATTTTCTCTTATTTTAATTTTATATTTTTAAAATGTGAAAACACCTTACATGTACAATATACCACTTTGCAAACATACACGCACGTATATGTTAAATATAACATACATATTAAATATATATGTGTGTATTGCTGATTTTCGTTAAAATATTTATGCACCATTTTGCTTCAATGTCCTTCGTGCACATCTGCAGCTGTGCTTCGTGGTTATTGGCCGCGTGTCTCTGCGTAGAGGCGTCACTTACTTGACTTCACCAATCAGAACAAAGGTTACTGCGACGCCAAACGTCTGTGTTTAGCGGGGTTTAACCCCAACACACTGAGAACTAAAATCAACCAGTCGTTAACCACATAGCTAAGCTGCAGATGTTCATGCAGAGCATTGTATCAAAGTGGTGTAAATATATTTTCGTAAAAATCATGTGTCAAGCATTATTTACTATCTGCAATGGAGCCGTGCAACACACAAAATAAACATTTCAGCGGGAACCATTGAGAAGGAAAAAAAGAGAAGCTAATTGTGTTTGAAATATATATGTAAAAACATAGCATTTGGTTAATCTGTACAAGCATCTTATTCACGCACCCGGTATGTTCGTGGAAAATATCCACGGCTAAAGTTCATGTCCAAGGTCGTGCCTCGATTCATTGCCACTTCACGCGACCCTTCTTGTCCGTGATTCATCAAGCCATCGTTATATTTCCTGACGATCACGCCATACTAGATATAATAGTATATTCTGTAGCTACTCTTTATCTTCTGCGATTATAACGTCGCGTTTAGAAGAAGATATATTAGCATTGATGTGTGTTGACGCAGGATCAAAAATATACAAAACTTTGGGAAAAAAATATATGTGTGTATAAATGTATATACATACATTTATTAAACAATACGTTGTATTCATACATACACACATTCAAATGCATCAAAATTAGTTCGTTCCTTTCACTGTAACAATAATTAATACGTTCAAAAAAAGTATCTTCTAATAAATTCGAAATAATTATAACTTAGTATTACAAGATGAATAACGCAAATGAATAAAAATAAATAAAGCTGTCTAAAATACTGGTAATACCTATGATAGTAAGTTATTAACGTGTTTGTGAAGAAATTTTTATATTGTCAAACAAAAGTTAATTTGACCATTTGACACATTTCACACTTTTGATACGTACTAAATGAAAACCTTTCCTCGGAACTTGTCCAAGAAACGTGTAAGGAACCCAACAAACAAATGTAAAATATTTGTAAAAAATTGGATGTAAATATGGCAAAAAAAGTGTGTAAAACATGAGTATTGCTGTATATTTACAGTTTTAAGAAATTTTTGTAAATTTTAAAATTACTTTTCTAGTATTTCAGAATATTTCAGAGAAAATTTTTGTGAATGAAACTTATAAAAATACGTAATTAGAATTTGACAAACGTCACGGAAGACTATGGTCTTCTTCGCTTAATTTACACACCAGTGGATGTTTCCCAGCCTTTGTACCTAATGCATAGTAAAACTGTAATCGGTCGCAGGAATTCATCGACTAAGACACACATGCGTAATATCGATAACGATAGACAAGAAAAGTTAGTTTTTCACGTTAAGCTAGAATTTATTCACATACACGTATCCGCAACGTTTAGAAGCAAATAACATTTTATTATACTCGCCCTGGAAAACCGTGCACCAATAGCTAACATATGAAAAAAATACAGATCCCGTAACACCAATTTTGGCTATGTTCAGGGGTCTGACACTAGTTAGGGCCTACGATCTCCTTTTTGAGCACTAACGATTGTTTGTTACCAACATTTGTATTGCTCTGAAAAATACAACAAAATGGATTGAAATCATTTTCGGTAATATTTACTCAATTCATGTGCACGATTGTGTTAGTTGCACACATTTAAGATTAAATTATGAGGATAGTAAGATAACAAACAGTTTCCGTTTAAACATGTTATACGATAAAATATTTTGCTCCATGCGGTTTGTGAGCCTGGTCGTTTCGATTATATTATATTTGTCCGTTACCACGTGTTGGTTGTGTGAAATGCTGTGTTTTCTACTTCATGTTATTTGAAGGCGAGTTTCGAGTGTTTTATGTATTTAGATAGTCACTTATTGCTTTGTAAGTGTGCAGTATTGTATTTACAATACGAATAATATGTGTAATAAAATGTTGAATGCCTTGTTGCGAATACTCTAATCAAAACATTTCCCACAAAATAATTTTTTTAACTCATGCCACTTTTGATGTGTACAAATACATTTCGTAAATATACTTTTACATACACGAACATATCTCAAGAAGTGTTTAAATCATGCATTATAAAATATTTAAAACGGCAACATGACGCTGTTAACGGCGGCAGTTTGAAGGGACAAAACAAAATTCTTCTGAAAATTCAATTTACTGAAAATAGTCATAAATAAAGGAAATAAACAACTATACAAACAGAAAAAACTGTAAAATAGTGTTTTCAAGGCATTATATGATAAAACTTCAAAAAGTAAATAGTAAATTAAGCAGGTGATTCCTCGTACGATTTCGAGCTGCGTGGTTGGCAACATATAATCGTTAGTGAGGCCAAAATGTCCCTGAAAATAAGACGCGAGGCTTAACCTGGGAGTGCCAACTCTGTCCTTTATATGCTCCTTGGCTAAATCCATCTCCTAACTGCAGCATCAGCCAGGGAACGTATTTAGGACAGTATAGTCTAGCTTGTAAAATGGGGAGGAGGGGCTTCGAAGATGACCAATAAAATTTTGAGAAAATACTTTTGTGCTTTTGTGAGTTGCGCGTACAACCTGAAAGGTTTCTGTCAACAAATAATAATTTTGGGGAAGGGTTACCAAAAATTTAACGATTTAAAGAAAAAAACATTTGGTGAGATGTTGTGTGAGCACCCACGAAGATTTCTGTCAATAAAAAACATAATTTAAGGGTTGAGGGAGCGAAAAGGGGAAGAAGCGTTAGAACAAGATATACAGAAATTTAGTGGAATAAATCTTCGGTGAGTTGTTGAGTGTCAGCTACGAACACTGAAAGATCAATTTTGTAGGAAGTTTTCCCTGCAAAATTATTTTGTAGTAAACACAAAATAATATTGTACTGGCCACAATATTTTAGTGGTGTCAAACAAAGGTTTCTGTGGAGAAAACAAAATAAATTTTGCAGTTTAAATACCCTACAAAAATTTTGTGGCAGCTACGAAAAATTTTTTTTTCGTGAAGGTTTCTGTAAAAGAAACATATTATGAAAGGGAAGAGGGGGGGCGGACGGTTTAAAGGGGAAGAACAGAGTATCAAAGAAATATACTGTATATTGCAAGTAACGCTGGACAGCCAGCAAGAATGAGCGTTGTGTCTCTGGGAGAAGTGAGGGGAATAGAACAGCACTTGGTCGTGGTCTGCTTGATGCTTATCGCGTGTGTTACGGTACGATCTCCGCATACAGCGAATGTAATCGAGCCTAATGATCGCGCCTACCGTTACATTCGCTGCATTGCCGTCTGCTGGTGGATGCTCCGGGCGAATGCCTCTCGTTTCTTACTTACACACCACACGCCCTGCTCGTATACAATGGTTCCGTTTCTCTCTGCTTGTTCTCTGCAGCCTTACAGTATTCAGTAGCTGTCGTAAGAGACACGCAAATATTGCACATTCATTTGAGAAGACGTTAGGCTTATAAATTAATACTGTACATGTAAATTACTATTGCTTAGGGACCTGTAAAATTCGCTTTTTCTTTTAGGCAAAAGCTAGGTTTTAAATATCTCTAAGTTGGTGTCAGTTTCGACATTGGTTCCTTGACTTTTTGACTGATCTTGAAGAGCACTGAGCCAATAATAATCTGCTAAATTCAAACCCAACAATATGGGGTTGTTGTGTCAGCGAGCAGCCAATGAACAGCTGATGCCTGCTTGAATACACATGTGTTATTGAGGGTTGGCCTACAGGTTAGCGAGCCCACGAATTTTTCCTGTCTTTACTATTGCGATGGTCTCCAATGTTTGATGAAAATATTTCTGCAGCAGTTTGTTTCAGTGCCTCATGTGTACATCTCCAGCTCTGCTTCATTGTTATTCGCCGCGCGTCTTCACCAATCACAATTAAGTTACTGCGATATCACACGTTCGTAATTTGCAGTAACCGTTAAGACACAAAACAGTTAAAAACAGCCAATCACTGAACATGAAACAAGGCTTGCAGATGTGCACACGAGGCGCTGAAACAAACTGCAGCAGAAAACTTTTCACCAAAAACTGAGGTCCCTAATTATGGCGTTTGAGTCAGTGTTACTGGAACTCTTTCTTGAGGACTGAGAGAACCAATAGCAGTTCTGAATGAAAACACTCACAGTCTCCAGCGCTACCTTGTCATGTATACAATTGTCCACTCACTGGAGCAGCAGAAGATGAACAATGATTGGCTGTTTTTAACTCTCAGCGTCTTGCTGCGCTACCCGCTAGTCACAGACATGTGATGTGACAGTAACCTTGTTCTGTTTGGTACACCCCAAATAAGTGACGTGTGACGTCTCTACACAAAGAAATGCTGCCAACAACCACGAAGCATAACTGCAGATGTGCACTCGGGGCACTGAAACAAAGTTATGCAAAAATCTTTTCGCGAAAATCAGAGATCCGTAACCTTGCATCCTGCACAGAAGACTGCTACAGTGAACTTGAGTGTCCTAACTGGATTTTGTTGCTTGGACATACTCCATTGCAAAATGAATTACTGACAAAGAAAACTAAACAATTAATATTAAATATTACATAATATTTCTATTATTTGTTTAGTTTTCTTTGACAGGAATTAATTTTGCAGTGGAGAATGTCCAAGCAACTAAATACAGTAATGCACTCCCACTGAACAGTTCTTTCAAAGATCATATTGAGTGTCCTATCTGTGGAACTTGTCAACCATTGATGACACGAGATGTGGATGGATTAAACGCACCACACTTGCTACGAACATCTTGCGGCCTGACTCGTGATACAAGGGAGCTTCGTCGAGCGCGCTACTGTGGTACGCGGCAATAGCAGATAAGTAGAAGAACTTCGACCCTCAGCTACTATGCAGAACAATCAACATTTCAACTTCGTATCACCGCAAGCTCCCTTTATTCACGCATCCTTATTTGCTTGCCGACAATCTGCGCGCGCGTGGCATCTTCAGCCGCCAAGAGTAGACGCGAGTTTGCTGATAACGCTGTTTGGAGTCTCTCGGAAACGAGACTCCCGTTTGCTTTCTCTCTCTTTCTCTCTCTGCGCCAAAGTGGCAGAACGAATTATCTCCCAGCCTACGTAAACACATGCCAGTGGAGAGGCAGAGATTATCGCGGTCAGAGTAATCTGGAACATTAGATAACTTGATCCGAAAGAAGTTCTTCTCGGTAAACATGCTCTAGACTCTTGAGTTTAAACCAGAGCACACAAGGCTCGCGTGAACAACCGACGCTAGCTTAAGAACAGCTCAACTAAATCTGTGTGCGTCAACCTCTCGTCACTCTTACAACTTCAACACGTCAAAAAATTTGCCCGAGTGTTTTTCGGGCTAAGTTTCTAAGCTCCTGACATATGAAGGTCTTAGGTTTACAGTGGTGTAAGTCAGTTAAAATTGTCTCTGTGTGGTGGCGTCACTAATTTGGCTGTGCCAATAAGAAGGAGGTTACTGCGACTCCACACATCTGTGGTTAGGAGGTAGGACCCCAAAACAATGATAGTTGAAAACATCAAATCTTTGACCACGAAGCAGAAATGCATGTGTGCACGTAAGTTGGTCTAGACACATAAACAAATTGGGGCAAATATATTTTCGCGAAAAACACATGTCCCAAGGTATAACTCAAGGAAAGCTGCCGATACGCATTGCAGTTGTGAAAAATAGCTTGCACCAATATATTATTGGAAAGTTCTATTAACTTGACAATTAAGGCTGCCCCCTAAAGCGGCCGCCTGGTAAAGGGTGTGTTTGTGTGTACGTGGTGAAAATCAATCAGGCACTACGAGCGACGCTGGTCGGCACATGTATTGTGATATCGCCTCTATGTCCGAGGACGTAAATGCGTGTGCAGTGTTCCCGCCATGACGTTTTTACTGTGGGACTTGAAGCGAAGACCCTATCATTTTATTGAACCCGTGACTACGGCAAAGTCCAATGTAACTGTAGACCTCAATTTCTAACTAATCCGGTACGTATACCTTGAAAAGCCAACATCTCAAAATGCCCATTTTATCCATTTTTGAAAGCTTTAAATTAATGATTCCACTGCATGGAATCTTAATGTGACACACTTTTTTTTTCTAAAGTTTTTGTGATGATTATTTTTTAAAGCTTAAACGAAAGCAGATACCACAAATCATTTCGGCAGATTTGTTTAAAACGGTTCGGCCATGACAGCTATTTTTTTAAACAATATTAGGCCTATACAGTTTCGATTAAATTGTCAGTAAACCAGAATTTCGTAAATTACATTATTAGCTAAAAATATAGTATATAATGCCTTGAAAAAATCAGCCAACATTGAGTAGACGATTTTAAACATAACTGACAAACATATTCCAATACCTGCTCTCGTTTAGGCGTAAACAATTAATATCGCTAAAAGTAGAAAAAAAGAGAGCATGGCCTTAAAATTGGCATTCGCAGGTAGTCTAAAGAGTATTTTCGTTTCGTAGACAAGAATTTGGACGCACATTTACTGACCTCTGAGAAAAACATCGTAACTCCGAACACGATGCACGCAGTTCGAGCGCTAGCCAGACGGCCGCCTTAACAAGACGGCATGACACATAATGCAGCGCTGAAACATCAGTTTAAAACTGTAAACTTTTACAAGCCAGTTTGAAAAAATCAGAATACAGCAACCTTATACGATAAGTTCTACAAGCTTTGTGTGCAAAATATTTTCTCCAATAACTTATTTCGGAAGAACAATCCCTGACACCGAAGTCTCATATATTTAATTAATTAATTTATGTCTTGTACATTGGCGAAGTTAAAGTAATTTGCCTTCTCTTACACTTCACCATCTACAAACTACCTTAGATTACGTTTACACTTATTAGTTATAAACACAACAATAAAATTACGTACAAACGTGAAAACACTAAAATTTCCAACGTTACATCTGGTCATCTATACATAACATGAAACAATACAGAAGAATATTGAAGGTAAACAATAGAGTTCTAAGTGTAACATAATGGTCAAAACAAAAACTAGGCTTCCTCAGAAAATGTTTAAGTTAAGAGAAACACAGTAACTGTTTAACCTAGAGAATAATATTCTCATGAGTTTAAATATATGCATGCATACATTAATTCGAACTTGACAGCCGGCGGAACATATGACGCTTAGCAAATACGCCATTCTGGGTATATGTTTGCTTACAAAGTTGGTTAATATCATTATTTGCGGTTGCTGTTCTGTAATTTCGCCATATGAAATTTTAAAAAGTGTAGATTTCATTGGAGTTTTGGAAGTTTTATAATCTATCACGCCCTCTTAAGAACCCTATATAGCATGCGATAAAGGTGGCCATTGACGTACCGAAACATTGGAGTGAGAGAGATTGAGAGTGAGAGATTTGGTCAGCGCTTAAAATCGAGGTCGTTAGCGCTGGTGAGGGGTAACATAATGTGAGCATGGAGCAGCGCCGGAATGAATGGGCGGGGAAACGGGAGATCCCCGAGAAAACCCGCCGACCAGCGGCATCGTGCGGCACGGTTCCCACATGCGAAAATCCGGGGACCGACCCCGCCGGTAATCGAACCCGGATCGCCTTAATGGGAGGAGGGGGTCTGACCTCTCGCCAACCGCGGCCACCTCCGAAACATTGGAGTTATAAGGGATAGACTGGCATGTGCGTCAACCACCGTGTCGCCTCTATGCGGGGGGTAGGAAAACGGCGTGCATTGTTTTTTGGTCGTTGACGTTTTCTGGCTACGTGACTTTAACTTTTTTATTTGCGGAAAAAGTGCATAGTATAGTCCCGCGCATGCTTCTCTACATTTGTTTTACGATTTTGGTTGGTATTTTTAACGTGATGTCAGTTTTAAAAAGTCGTTTTAGGTGTCCTGAAACTATGTCTCTAAACATGATTTATAGAAAACATAAATACAGTAGCATAGTTTGTAATGTGTTTTATTTTCGTAGATGTTAATGCGCCTTCTGTCTAGGACTCTTTAGAGTGCGTGGCAGATAAATAAACGCTGAAAACATCAATTGATTACTACGCTTTTTTCGAAGCCAATATGGATAAAATACTGAATGACAATCCTAGATAATGGTATTTGCCAACTTTATGAGTAAATAATTACCCAGAATTGCTCATTTGATACGCGTGATACCTTGTGCCGTAGTTAAATGCACGAGGTTTCGGCGTCAGAGATTGTGCCTCAGAAATTCGTAACACTAGAAATAATTTTGTTTAAAACGTTGGTTAAAACTATCGTCTAGGATTACTTTTGTTTACTTTTCGTAAATTGGCTTCAAGAAACCTTCAGTTATAGATTAATGCTTTTAGCGTTGAATTATGTA
Source organism: Medauroidea extradentata (assembly GCA_003012365.1). Lineage (NCBI taxonomy): Eukaryota > Metazoa > Arthropoda > Insecta > Phasmatodea > Phasmatidae > Medauroidea > Medauroidea extradentata. The sequence goes on along the minus strand of PNEQ01038437.1, from coordinate 24,521 downwards.
CCACGCCCTCTGAAGGCTGCCAACTTAAGAGGGCGTGGTACATAATTCAATGCTAAAAACATTAATCTATAACTGTAGGGTTCTTGAAGCCAATTTGCGAAAGTTTACCATTAGCAATACTTAACAATAGTTTTAGCCAACATTTTAAACAAAATTTTTTCCACTGTTACGAACATCTGAGGCACACTCTCTGACGCCGGAACCTCGTGCATTAAACTGCAGCGCAAGAGATCACGCGTAACGAATTGGAATTAGTAATTCTGGATAATCATATACTCATGAAGTTATCAAATACCATTATCTAGGATTGTCGTTGAGTATTATATCCATATTGGCTTCGGAAAAAAGCGTAGATATCAATTGATGTTTTCAGCGTTTATTTATCTACGACGCACTCTTAAGTTGTCGCGTGTTGGAGAACGGCGACACACACTCGCAGTGATCTCTGCTATGTATCGGAGTGTTGACTAGAGGAAGATGGGCAGTCTTCCAACCAGACTTTCACAAGGAGTGCCTAGTGTACATCAGCGTGGCTGCAGTACCAGCCAGTCAGGGGATAGTACGCGACCCATCTGACCTCACCGCACCCATATTTCGCAGCCTGCAACTACCAACTACAGCTTTATCTACACCCGCAGTCACAACTTACATGCCCCGCTCTCTAACTCTGCACCTACAACAAGATTACTTGTGTTAAACAAAGTTACCTTGCCGTAACCAAAGCATTTGATTATACAAGCCCAAATAAATATTTTTGTTGTTGAATTTAATATTTTTTATTTTACTACCCAAACCTTATGTTTAGGTCTAGATACTCGTTTCGCTGTCCATAGGTTTCTGTGGCGAGCTATTAAAAAACACAATAATGATAACACCGAGACTCGAACTCAAGAGCTCTCATATAAATGATAGCTCACTAGAATCCATATACTAATAAACACGTAGCTCATAAACGTATGACATTTACGCAGATGCATTTTAATAAATGTTACTTTTATTATTTCTCTTTGTTTATAAAAATTGTTTTTTCGTGACTGTTTGTACCTGAATGAAGCATTGTTAAACATCATATGAGGGTAGGTATAATGTAATTTTCTCAGAACTAGCAAAATAACACTCAATGTATGATTAAAAACAATAGCGTGTACTTAACGTTAAGGTTGGGTTAGCTCAACAAAACGTACATTTGTGTACTGCCAAACAAATGATTATATTTGTATCAACCAAATATTTTGTTGTCAGGCACAAGTCCTACTTTGCCAAATAAATCACATATATTGATGATCAGTCATGAGTGTTTTTTATAAGAACATATTCCTTTGTCCTCATTTCACCATATTCTAAAAATAAAAAAAAACTAAACAATTGAAAAAAATGTATGTTTACAGAGCTTGGCACGCCTTTCGCAACATATGTACCTTTTAACTGGCTCAGAGATTTCCTGGAGGAACCTAACAGTTTGGAACAGGAAAATTCCGCGAATAAATCTTATATCGAGCTGGATTTCAAACCGAATGTACATTTACACACAAAACGCTTTTGTGAAATATTTTATTAGACTCACCCTGGGGAACTAAGAACAGAAAAAAAAATATATAAAAAATATGCACGGATATTAAGGGTTTTCTTTCCAAGACAGATTAATCGTGAAGAACTCATATGCCTGCATCACATTCAGGTTTGCAATATGACTTCAGTAGGTTTAACAAACCTTTGACGACTACAAGCCAATAATATCAGAAAAGAGTTCGTTGGAGGGGGGGAGGTAACACACGCTATATTCGAATTTGACCAAAGCTTGTATAGTACTGAAAAGTCTATGCTGCTGCTAAATGAATACGAGTATTACTCGTATCTCTAGTAATAAAGTAATGAGTGAATCCCTTGACACCAGCCACGGCCGTATTTAGTAGAAGGCCGGGGTCTTGAATGTGGCAACACTGCATCGGGGGCCTGCTGCTTGTCACTTCTTGACTTCCCTAGTCTCTGTCACAGAATATTTAGGAATACAGAAGTGAAATAGTCGGCAGGAAGGCGAACTCAGTCACACACGCCAGCAAAATGGCTTCCCTGGCCAGCAACATGGCGGAAACACCTACTGCCAATCAGCGTGAGGCAGCTGCTCTGCTAGTTGACAGCCAGGCCAATAGGAAACCTGTAGTAACATGCAGGAGCCAAACAGACACGGGGCTGGAGTCTACAGCCTCGGGCAGCCAATAAGCGGCCAAGTTCGCCTATATCAAACAAGCCGCCACGTCATTTCACGTCTGTATTACTATTTAGTCTGTGTCTCTGTAATGTGTCTAGATGCAGCTTTAGTGACGTGTACACGTATACACTGACTAGGGCTACCAATGAGAGACCGTCAGTAGTCTTCCGATGCAGCGTTGCCACAGTCAAGACTCCGGCCTTCTGCTAAAGACGGCCATTCACCAGTACCGTGCTGAATCAAGCATCTAACTGACCGAGGCTAGAATAATACACAGGAAAGTGATGTCTACCTTGCAGGTTACGGAGCTCGTGCAAAGTTCCTGTACATACGAACAATTGAGGAGCTTGGGTTTATAATGCTGTAAGCCAGTTAAAACTGTGTTCTCGTAAAAAAATCTTTGTGAACACAAGCAAAATTATGTACATTCTTGCAATACTCTAATGGCATTCATAAATTCAGTTAAGAGTGAAATACTAGTTAAAGGAAATTAGTTTGAAATATGTGCACAACATGAATAAAAAAATACTACTAAATATTTGTAACTTACACCGATGCGAATCTCAGTCCCTTAATTCGTGGGAAGAGGTGTGGCAAATTCGCATTATTTTCAGTCAGTAGACTCCAAACACCTTGGCGTTCCTTTGACATCTCCCATTCGTTGACAATGTCGTGGCCAATACATAGTGCCACGATTTTATATTGACGTCATTTTTGCCCCATTCGTTTTCAATGCCACGTGTGCACATCTGCAGCCCTGTTTCATGTATATTTTTAGGATTTTTTAATTCTCACCTATCTAGAGGTTCTATGGGCAAATCAGAGACGCGTGGTGTCACAATAACCTAATTCTGATTGGTGCAGTCAAATGAGAGACATGTCTGAACAAAGACATGTTGCCAATAACGATGAAGTAGAGCTGCCGATATGCACGTAAGGCATTGAAACTAAATATGCAAAAATATTTTTGCAACAAAATCGGGGCTGTACAAATACAGTAATAGTCTGTGCTTTGATATATATATAGGACTGTGAAGTCTATTGTGTCTCTATATGGTAAAAAAAATCGTAAATTTTTTAGGAACTAATTAACCTAAACTCAGTATGGGACAGTTACCATACTTCCACCTTGTAAATATGCAAACTTTACAGATTTTACAATTTAAGTCTGGTAACTTTAATGTACATTTTACTGTTGAGAAGTTAAGGAGTGCTACCACGGATGTATGGGAAACAATTCTACCTTACCTACTTTCTTAGCGCTCCTATACGCACGTGTGGCAAATTTACAAAATACTTTTAGAGTGTTTATTAAAACGCGAATTTCGCAGGTCCCTAGACGTGAGACATCTGCAAATTTGCACCTATATTGGCTATTGTTTACATGAAGCACTGTGTCCCTCTTCAACAGACCCAATTATAACTGTATAGTTTTAACACAGAAAGTATGTGTGACTTGCAAGAAAACTGTTCACATGCTTCACGATTGAGATAGGCCTACTACAGTTTAGTGGAGACAATGTTAAATATTTTTGCGATTTTCAAGTGTCTCTATTCAAGGTTATGGTCAGTGGAAAATCACGAAGCTCGTCAGTACAAAACCTTCTCCGAAACACTAACTCGGCTGCGGCTTATATGTTTAGACGAAGATTATATTACACGATGGATAATTTTTCAGAAGAATAACACTCACAATCAGTGTGTCATTCTCATTGATCCATAGGGCTAGGAAAAATTCGCGAGTTCAATGACCTGCAATGCTAGAATCCAATGTCCTATGCAAACTTAAGCCCCGTCCATTCGTTCATTGTCTGCTGTCTGAATGAGAGGCAGGTAATGGACAAATGGTAGGGCTTCGGTATACACAGGATAATGGATTCAAGCTTGTTTGCCGTTGGGCTCGCGAAATATTCCTAGCGATTTTGATCCAGTTAGAAAGAAAGCACGAATCTAGACATAGGAAGTTTCCGTGAAAATATTTTTGCACCACTTTGATACAGTGCTTTACGCACACGTGCAGCTCTGCTTCGTGGTCAACGACTGGATGTTATTAACTCCCAGTGTCTTGGGGTTCTATCCATCAATCACAGACGAGCGGTATTGCTGTTAATCTTGTTGCAGTCGAATGAAAATTACTACACCCAGCCAATACCAATACAGCAGATATGCGCGTGCAGACGTAAGACACTGAAACAAAGTGACGCAAAACTATTTTCGTGAAACTTCATGTCCCTACGAATATGTAATAGAGAATGTCGGGTACGCAATCATTGTAACCCAGGAAACAGTCAATTTTCTGTCAAGTTGTATCTTCACAAGTTATTTCCAGAGCTAATGCTACAGGATGTCCAAATCGAAATGCCCTCATTTGAGTGACCGTTTAAATTTGTTTTTTGCAGGTCTGATATGCTCGTTGGGTCCAAGAAGTTACCAAATTACTGCCAGAATTTTGAATATCATAGAGCGGAGCATTGTGGTGTTGGTAACAGCCCGCCAACAAAATGTTGTCCATTCAAGAGAAGGACCAAGCTTTTTTGTGGTACGCCGAGTTCAAGTCCATTATTAAGTCGCAAAGGGAATTTCAACGTGTTTACAACGAAGCTGCGTCCGATGCCAAGAGGATAAAAGCATGGCATACGCAGTTTCTGAACACTAAAGGCGTAGAGAAAAGACACGGAGGAGGCCGGCGGGTCTCAGGTGAACAGGTCGAAAATGTCCGCGAAGCGTTCCAACGAGGTCTACGGAAGTCACTTCGCCGAGCTTCACAAGAGTTTCAAATGCCGCGGACAACCGTTCATCAGGTACTCAGAAAGCGACTGCACCTGTATACATACAAGGTGCAGATTATGCAGGCTATGAAACCAGAGGACAAGCCACAACGATATGAATTTGCATGTGATATGCTACTAGGACCTTGCTTTCCTGTCGCGCATCATGTTTTCCGAAGATGCTACATTCCACATATCAGGAACCATCAATAAGCATAACGTTCGCATTTTGGGGTCGGAGCACCCACATGCCACCGTGGAACATTTACGAGACAGCCCAAAGGTAAAAGTTTGGTGTGATATGATGTATGACATGATCATCGGACCATTTTTTTCGCAGAAAAGACAGTCACAGGGATGACGTACCTGGACATGTTGGAACAGTATGCCTTTCCCTAGGTTGAACACCTCTAACAAAGTCTCTTGTTTCAACAAGATGGTGCCCCACTCCACTGATCGCTCGATGTGCGTTGTGCTCTTGACGCCACGTTCCCTGGGCGTTGGGTTTGGACGAGATGGTCCCATTCAGTGGCCTCCCACGTTCCCCGGGCATAACGATCCTGGATTTTTTGTGTGGGGCTATGTGAAGGATAGGGTGTACGCCACTGCAGTACATGACCTTCGGGATCTCTGTGCACGAATTGTGGAGTCCATTACTACCATCACTCCACGCATATTGGCGCGGACCAGGACGGAACTTGATTACCGGCTTAATATCCTCCGTGTCACCAAAGGAGCTCACTTGGAAGTGTTGTGATTTTTTAAAAGGATACTTGAGACCTCCCTCGTCCTATGTAAGCTAACACAATTCCAATATTTGTATTTTTATGTAATTGCGAACAGGTTGAAATTAGGGAATTTCGGTTTGGACATCCTGTATTTAGTAAAAAGAATTTTGCTCAAATTTGTTTCAATGCCTTACGTTCACTTTTGCAGCTCTGCTCTATGGTTATTGATATAATGAATTTGTTGAGAGGCGTCATTCATTTCGCTGTACTAATTTGAACAAGGTTACTGCCAACACCCATTCCTGTGATTTGTGGGTAGAACCCCGTAAAGTGTTAAAAACATTCGATCACTGTCCACAAAGTAGAGATGCCGATGGGCACATAAATCACTTAAACAAATTGTTGCAAAATTATTTTCAATATAAAATGGCTAGCTATAATTAGAGCCATGAACTTTTCGCGACAAGAATTTTGCTCCAGGATGTGTCAGTGCTTCAGGTGCACACATGTAGTTTTACTTCAGAGTAAGTGACTGGATGTTGTCTTAACTCTCACGTTCCTTAAGATACTATCAGCAAATCACAGACATGTAGTGTTACACAAACCTTATTCTGATTTGTATAATACAGTGACTAATGAGTACGGCCCGGTAGTTTTCGCGAAAATATTTTTGCCCCACTTTGTTTCAGTGTCTTACGTGCACACCTGCAGCTCAACTTCATGATTATTGGCAGTGTGTTTTCGTGCAGAGTTATTATTCATTTGACTGTGCCAATCAGTACATGGATAACTGTGACACATCACGTCTGTGATTTGCGGGTTTAACCTCCACATATTGTATGTTACGGCATCCAATCACTGACCACAAAGTAGAGATGCAGGTGCGCACGTAAGGCACTGAAACAAAGTGCTGCAAAAATCTTTTCGCGATAACTACCGTGCCCTACTAATGAGATACGGCTCTTCACACAGACACGCTGCCAATAAACATGAAGTAGAGCGGCAGATGTGCACGTAAAGCACTGAAGCAAACTGGGACAAATTATTTTCACGAAAATGTCATTTATGATATGCGTCTTGGAGTTCTACCCGATATTTACAGATACGTAGTGCTTAGGAACCCTGGTTTTTCGCGACAAGAATTTTGTCCCAGTTAGTTTCTGTGCCTTATTTGCGAATCTGCAATTTTGCTTTATGGTGATTGGCAGCGTATCAACGTGAAGAGCCGTATCTGGTTTGACTGATCCAATTACAATAACGTTCCTGCATTACCACACGTCTGTGATTTGCCGATAGAATTCCAGTTCGTGAGAGTTAAAATATCCATTCACTGACCACGAAGTAAAATTGCAGATGTGTACGTAAGACACCGAAACAAAGTCGGGCAAATTTCTTTTCGCGAAAATCAGGGGTCCCTAGTAGTGCTGCAGTAACCTTATTATTATTGGTGCAGTCGAACGCGATTCGTCTCTGCACAGAGGCACGTTGCCAATAACAATGAAGCACACCTAAAGAGTGCACAAAAGAAATTGAAACAACTCGGTGCAAAAATTATTTTCATGAAAGTCAAGTGATTCTAATGGTATCTGAGCAAATGATGACCAAGAAACCAATTAAAGGTCCAATCTTGGTGTACAGATGTAATATCAAAATACCAACCACCCTTCAATGTACGTGAAGTTTTGTCAATGTCAGTGAACACTCGAATAATTATGCCTCAGTTTATTGCAAATTATCAGTTCTCCAAATAATAACTGTGTTTGGCATTAGTAGGGACAGGAAAATTTCGCGACTTCAATGACCTGCATGTTAGAATCAAGAATCCTATGCATACTCAAGCCCCGACCATTTGTCCACTAGCTGCTACTCAGTGGAACAACATACAATGAACGAATAATCGGGGCTTGAATAAGCATAGTACAATGGATTCTAGCATGCGTGTCATTGAATTTTTGAAATTTTCCCGTCCCTAGGCATTAGTAGTTCATTAACTCTACGCAGACCAATGCTTGAGAGTTACATAACATCAAAATATTCTCAAGTGAACTTCTGTTTGGAAGCAGAACCGTGTCCACAAGCTCGTAGTTTTTCACAGGAGTTTGTCGCCTTTGCTCAGAAAGATTCGTCTGGGTTGAACGGTGGCTGACCCCTTGTCAGCTGGAGTGAAAATACTGATTGAGGGAGAGGAGGTAGTGCCCTACAGGATGTGTCGCAAGTCAAGCCTCATTGAGTACGGGAAGTTAGGTTTTTTTTTCACGGTTCAGACAGATACCCAGCAACGAAATTGTTTGACCCTAAAAAGGTTTCTTGGCACGGCCACAATAGTATCTCGTACACAATAGATTATTCGCTGTCGCTTATCGTGCGTCAAGGTGTGTGTTAAAACTACTTGGAAATTAGTTCTGCAGTTAAATTGCAAGAAACATGTTGGTTAGAGATAGTGGAAAATTACAAGAATCTTCGTACCATTGTGATTTACAAGACAGTGTTGTGGCCTGCCCCTATATGAGGGGCTTAGGTTCATAGTGGTGTATGTCAGTAAAAATAGTTTACTAGTAAATAATTCTTTGTAATCACACGCAAAGAGCAGCATATCCTTGTAATACTCGAATAGTATCTAGAAATTCAGTTAAGAATGAAATATTATTTACAGGAAATTCGTTTGAAATATCTGTATAATATGAATAAAACAACACTACTAAATGTTTGCGACTTACACCACTATGAATCTCAGCTCCTCATATGATTGTAGAACGACTATGTAGTTGTTTGAAGAAAGCTGCAGATATTCAGTAGCAGGGCACCTGACCTGTAGATCCAGTCATATGAGGACACGCCAATATCAGATATGAACTTGTCATATTGAAGCCAAGCAAACAGTCAAACTTTTCACGTGATAAATCTGTGTCTTTAATGAGTACAGCCAGCAAATTTTAGTAAAAAGTTTTTGGCAAACGATTAATTTAAATGCTTTAGATAAACAACTGCAGCTCTGCTTCATGGTCAGTGATATAGGCTGTTCACAATAAACTGAGCACTCGGCAGAACTTGTAAATAATAAAAAATGTGTTTTATTGGACTAATAGATGTTAACTTTTGACTGTATTGAAAAGTTTAAACTGGTTTTTAGTTACGTAGAAGTTTTCATATTAAAAATAACAAAGATGGCTGCAAAACGACTGAAAGAAAACTTAATGCAGTGTTCCACTTTATCGTGAACAACCTATAGGATGTTTTAACTCTCAATATCTCGGGGTTCTACCCGCCAAACGGGAGACGTGTGGTGTCGCAGTCAACTTGTTCTGATTGGCACAGTAAAATAAGTGACGCCTCTTTACAGATACGCTCTGTCAATAACCACGAAGCAGATCTGCAGATAAGTACATAAGGCAATGAAACTAGTTACTAAAAAATTCATTTCACAAAAAAATCGCTGCCTCTGCTAACGACAGTAAATAAAAATATAAACGACTGGGGAGTGGACGCGAAGGTAGGGTATCATATCCAGAAGGGCAAACTTTCAATACAGGAACCACTGCAGTTGTTCCCTGAGGGATCGCATAAATATAACTTACCTTATAACGAAGCAGCGAAATAAACGGGAGTACCTCGACAGTACCCATCTCTTACGGCAACGTCTGCCATATTTCTCACACACAAAATATCGGGCCGCCATTTTGGAAATATGAACACGGCATGACAATATACATAACAGCCAGCATGTTTACCGAATTACAGTAAATTTGGTAAGCGGTTCCAAAATTTTGGGGACTTCCTCTATCCCCGCCCCATACCCTCACTCTCTCACTCTCTCTCTCACTCTAGCTCTAATTTAAACAGGATTTTTTTTATTTTGTCACGGACTTTGGGAGGTAATTCATTATCAAAAATGAGGCATAAATACATAAATAAATGTTTGATATTGCAATTATTGGGGGAGATATTCACTTTTAAAATTCAATTTTAAAAATAGTACTTTTAAAATATTGAAAATGATGTGGAGTGAATAAGACTTATTGTGATCTTCAACCATCAAGAAACCAATTTTTAACAGACTCCTTTTCATGAAAATAACAGGGGTGGTCACAGTCTTGCTGATCAGAACATTCGTGGCGTTGAAGTTTATGAACATTTCATGTTGCCTTCCTGAGCAGCACATCCTAGGCAACATGAAATGAGGGGCATAAATGCAAAACTTACATTCTCCACTTTCGGGTCAAAATGAGTTAATGGCACAAGGTGATTGGTAATGTTGAACTACATGTGGCCAAATGAATTGTCAGTTTAATACTCTGATCTTCCACGTACAATATAGTAGGAAAACGTATGTGTAGTTGCAGAACTCACTTTCTCCTTGCTGATGGTGAAAGCAATATGTACTTTCTCCATTCAGTAAATGAAAAGCTTCAAAGAGATAATGACCACCATTTTTTTGCGGACACTCTCTGCATATGATTATTGTAATGAAAGTATCATAATGCTGTACACGATGTTTTAATATCATGTTGATGTTAACATTATAAGTGAAAATGCATACACATGTGACACCAGTTGAAATTAGTGAAAGAGCGAGGAAAATTGTTAGCAAACCATATGAATACAGAATACAGATTCATTCCACTGGACCGTGTATTCAGGAACATTGACGTAAAGAAGATGGAGACAACTGCTGAGCCAGATTAGTATATCACGGTTATTGAGAGGTTTGCTGTTGTGAAAAGATTGGTGATAGACGTGGTGAATTCTGACTGGTTAACTGCTGTAGAGATATACCCATCAAGTCTGCTGGTGGTTGAAATTTTGGTATCCAAATACTGTAGCAACGTTATGATACAAGGAGAAACAACATACAGAACTAAGTTTGGATATGTCAAGAGCATTACTAAACGCGGTGAAAGTTTGAAATCATTGTTAGCAGCAGTAATACGTAAAGGCAGTTCTGTAGAGCAGGAAAACAGATCGAACGAAGACACGCTACTAATAAACATTATGGAGATGATTGAAGGTCAAACGATTTCCTAACTTCTATCAACAGGTCGTATATGCCGCATAAAATATTTCTGACGAAAGCAATGATGACAGGAAGTAGGCCTACTGGCATTAGTCATTTGAGCAGTTTGAATATTTTTACAATGCGTGATCAGTCTAAATATTCGCCAAAATTTTGAACTTAATACTGTGTTGTTTTTCCTTGAAATGTGTTATTATCGTAGTATGTTGTGTACTAAAGATCAACAATATATTAATTATTGCTTTAAAAGGAACATTATTCGATTTCTGTTGGTGCATTCTCCACGAATGTTTCGCAAAAGTGACATTCTCCGCACTGAAATGCAATATTTCACACACTTATTGCAACTGAATTTATAGTTCCATTCGGTTAAGTAGTACTAATTTACAGAACGAATTTACTATGTACCCAAAGCTAAACTTCGTGGCATGTATGACTACGCAAGCTTTATTCGTCTGTAGCCGAAAGTTGTAAAAAGTGGAGAATGTCAGTTTTGCATTTAGACCCCTCAAATGTCCTGTTGTTACAAATCGCTAGACTACACCATTTACAATAAAAATTAACCCTAATATTTTGTTCCAACAATACATCACTGGGCATGTAGGCAAAAACTGCTACACCCGCAATAGAATCGCGCACAGAGCATTTATAAATGCATTTTGTACTCTGAATAGTACATCCTGTGCTACAGTTCTTCAGAACAATGTCACGTGTTTCAGACCAATAAACCGCAACAATATAACTTTCAAACAAAGGATATATTTTAAACAAACGTTTCTTTTGGCAAGTAGGCCAAAAATGTCGTTAGGTTCCGAAGCACTTGCTAAATAAATTTTGCTTTTGAAGCAACAAAAATCTAAAACTTATGTATTTAGATTTGCTGAACCTTTTTTTTTTTTTTTTTTTTTTTTTTTTTTTTTTTTTTTTTTTTTTTTTTTTTTTTTTTTTTTTTTTTTTTTTTTTTTTTTTAGTTTTGAGTTACCTTCGAGTCCTAGAAGTGCGGAAGCTATAAGGACGAAATAGCACTCGCAACTCGCCTCACACTAGCCTCTAGGTGCAAGTTACTGAATTGGCGTGTAGTCTTCTCCCCGACAACTATCCTCTATGGGGCATACAGTGGTCACCCTAACATTTTAGAACGTAATGTTAAATACGCAAGTGTACTGAACACGCCCGTGTCTTCTAAAAGATTCTGCGCCAAAATTTTCATACATAAATGAGACAACAAAGACAGTCATTTTCCCCATTGTCGGCAGCGCAGAAATACACTTTAGAGATACATGGAGAACTTCATATGGGTATGAACGTGTGTAACGTTCTCTGAATGATATTCCTTATCAGACATTTCTTACGAGTGCTGAGCAGTTTTGAAATATTCTTGTAAAGGCTGAAGCACTATACGCCACTCGCCTGCCTGGGCAGTTGGCCAACTAAACAACAAGGACTTCAGCGTTCGCCACGTGTGACATGATGTTTATCAACGGTGCAATGAAGTGACCGGAGAAACGGGAGATCCCCGAGAAAAGCAGCCGACCAACGCTATCATCTGGATCGTCTGGTACGTTTCCCACATGCTGGAATCCGAGGACCAGACCAGTCGATTACAAACTAAACAAGTATTAGGGATATACTCCACTGCAGCAAATGGTATCACAGAAAACCAGAGAATACACACAAACAAACAGACAAGTAAACAAATATTTCGACAATTGTAGAAACAAATTTCCGTGAATTTATTGAAAGTTATGGACAAACATCCGTAAACTGGCAATGCGGTCAAACTTACACAAAGAAATCATTACGGAAGCCACTTTCGTTAAATTACAGTAATTTTCTGTAAATATTTACGTGTATTTACAGAAATATTTAATAGTGTATCGAACCCGGATCACCTTGGTGTGAGGTGAGTCATCTAGTTACTGTGCCAACCATGCCCCCCCCCCCCCTCCTTGTTCGTAAAGTCGCAGGCCTATACATATAAGAATTTTGTCTCGTTTTCAGTCACTTATGAATTCTAGAACAACAAATTGTCTTAACAAGATATTGTCATTAGTGAATAATTTATCAACGACACCCCACACGTTTCGTGTAGTAAAATATTTTGTCACGACATTTCAATGAAGTAAAGCGACATGTGTAGTTATGTCTAGAACATTGTGGCGTTGTACGGGCATGTTTCATGGTAAGCTATTGCTAAGCGCTAGGTTCAGCGGCACAAACGAAATGTCGGGTGGGCCAGTGAATTACTACAGCGTACTAAGTGGTAACGGTTGTTAGTCTGCATGCCTGGAACACAAGGCTGGCGTCTTACTGGCACCAGTGTATGTCTGTCAACAAACTGCCCAGGCCGTCACAAGCTGTCTGTCGCCCCGCATATAACGGTCACTGCAGAATATCCAGCGAGGAGGCAGGTTATCGCAGTGATCAGAAGAGCTTCTCTAATGTCCACATCACCTCAGCTACATCAACTAACGCTTTTCCTGTCAGAAACAAGCCTGCATTCCGTTAAGGTGGCCTTCTGCCCAGGCCTCCGAGCCGTTACAAGATTATTCGAAAACTGCTCACCGTGTATGAGTGATGTCTGCTTAGGAACAGCATTTTAAAAAATATTGGAGTTTTCCGGTTTTATAGATAGGTATATCTTGGAGCAGAATGTTTTAAAAGTTATAGTCGCGTATAATACACCTTCGTTTTTAACAATACGTCATAAAATAATAGGGTTCTAGAGTTACATATATCATTGTGTAATAAGTATTTTGGCCTATAAATACTATGAAGCGTGAAACTATAGTATGTTCAGTGGTGCACCCAAGGGTGGTTTTTAGAGGTTGAAACACCCCCCAAAAACGTGTGAAAAATGTTTGAATATTTGATATTTTTTCAAGGTAATATTTATATTTCACTTCAACAATTTGCGTATTTAAATGTAAAGATTTAAAACTATAATGCTGTAATTACCTAATCTTCCAACGAAACTTTGGCAGGGAATGTTCAAGGAGCACTCATCTCACCTTTCCTCTTTTTTACCTTGCGAAAACTGCTTGAATAGCATCATTTTGCACATTGAAATACACATTTTCTCGGAGGAGAGTCCCCAGACCCCTCGTTTTATTGGGGAGGATCGGTTTTACTTCACAACATTCCCAAGTTTGAAATCTTCTCCCCCCCCCCTAAAAAAACGCTACAATACAAATCTTAGCCTAGTCCGGTGCAACACCCCCGAAACACACATCTTGACTGCGCCCCTGAGTATGATACATTGGACGCCAGATAATAATTTCTACAGTCAGCACAATTACGAACAGAATCATCGAATATGTTATGGAAGACTACGAAAATAAAAGGAGTACATCACAATATTAAAATAAGACCACTTAGTATATATTATAGTGGTTAAGATGTTGCTCTCCTAAATCCACCTTATTTACATACTAAATGCAAAATTTAGTGTGACTGTGGTAAAAATGTTGATCTTAGTTAAGTGTTCCACACTTAAAGCACAAAATTCAAGTGCTCCAGAAATTCGGACGACAGAGGCGAAATTGGGACTCTCAATCCCCAACCCCTGAGTACAATCAAGTTCATCCGTTCCATTACTTCCGACCAAGGTCAGTATTCAGTTCATCAATAGAAAGATATAAAATATAAATAAATAAAACGTAAAGATTTCACCAATTGCAGTGTTGTGGTGTATGGTGTTGTAATCAAGCCACCATAAATAGTATTCACTCACAAATCTTAAAATAAATAAACAGCATTCGATCACTTGCCTTGCCAATTACTATCAACTGTAAAGTTATTTTCTAAACTCTACATAAAATGTCTTAAGAGAAGTTGTTATTTATACCATACAGCAAAACGTATTATTTTATGGTTGTCATAGGCAGAGAATAGTATATTTATAGGTATTAGATTCCTGTGACAGTAATTTGGTACGTCTGCCAAAAGCAATAAACAAATGTTAGTTATATTTAACACACAGAGAAAAATTATTTATTCAACACTCAATTAAATAAATGATTATATACGTGTATATATATATATATATATATATATATATATATATATATATATATATATATACATATACATAAATTTGGAAAGTGGTTCCTATTCTTTATTAAAATGAGATATTAAACGTTACTGCTAAATTATATATTAAGGAATTATAACATACATACATTCATAGTACAATATTTCCTTAAATACATTAACGTATGGAATACTTATTTCTACAAAATTAAAATATTATAGAGTCACCACAGAAAGTCTCAAATAGGCTCTTTGTCTGGGAGAAGACAGCACGCTAGTTCAGTGACCTGCGCTTAGAGTCTAGTGTGAGGCGTGATGCGCGTGCTTAGTCGTCCTTACTGCTCCCGCACTTCTAGGCCTGGAACGTGGAAAACACGTTCACCCAGACAGCCACCTTAAGGGTGTTCAAGTGCGAGAAAATCTTAATTTTACAATTTAATAACGTAATGTTAGTTTCGCAAACGATAATTGTGAGTACAGTTTCATCTCACAAAACAATTTTAGGACTCATAGTTTTCTCTTAAGGGCGCCGCCTACCCGCGCGTGAGAGGCTCAAAATTGACGGAGCAGTAAGGTCGACCTTGAAGGATATAGTCTGTGTGTAAATTTGTAGCCACTGGCATATTCAGACACATGAAACCGCGTTTATTACGAAACTTATCAAACTGCAAATAGTTTGCTATACGTTTTATCTAAAAATTTTGTGGAACATCTGTTAGGGGGGGGGGCTCAGGTAACACCCTGCCCCTCTTATGGGCGCCCTTGGATTCGTAGTCCCTTAATTCTCGTTGGTTGAAACATATGAGCAACACTTCTGCTATAAGAATCGTTGCCAATACCCATAAAGCCGAGCTGAAGATGTGCATTGAAACAAGTTGTAGCAAAATTCTTTCAACCAGAAATCTGTAACTCTAGCTATGCAGCAGTATTCACACCAACGTAATAAATATCAGTAATGAACATTGCACATTGTTAAGAGACAGGAAAATTTGACAGATTCCACCACTTGTAAGACTTAAAGATATCAAAATAATGTAGCAGTCGCAAATTGCTCTTTCGCAGTTTTCTGGCACAGTCGTGTACCATGATTAGACATAGGTATCCTTTTCTTTTATTATTAACTCATAGCCCGGCAAGATATGTCACGTATATCTCAGAACAATTACGAAAGCAGCGAAAACTCATAAGTGTTCAAAAATTTGTTTGTAGACAAAATTAATCAGAGAATTTGTAGTGTCTCATCCTATTGTAAGTGAAACCCATTATCTGGAACATCCCTTCTGGGTACTGACGAGTTCTTGCACCTGCACAGTTCTCTTGCGGCAGATGGTGCACGACCATCTGATATTTATAGTATTTTGTCCGCTACCAGCATTCCTGAACGCGTATCAATACTATGACATTTCTCGCTCTAAACGTTAATCTACAATACCTCTATACACTTTTAGATAATAAATAACTTCCAGGTTAACTGTCATTTGTTGTAACATAATAAATAACACAATATTTTCTATCTTCCAACAAATGTGTGATAATATGCAAGTAAGTTATTATCTCACAGTGCATAAAATGTGTAGTAGACTATATTTTACAGCATGAAATGTTGAAAATGTTAATATGCCTTCAGGAAGGCCTATTGTGAGGGAAAAGCTGCAAATTAAAGATGGCAGTTTACCATTGTCTTGAGCAATCATGATTGCTTCATTCACCATTAAAATCGCGTTTGTTTTCATACATTCGTCTTTTGGTCAGTAGCAAGACTCTTAAACGCTAGTAAACCCCAGTGTTCTCCTGAACTGCTGTAGCCTCGCCCAGGGTACTTTACAACGTCACACGGAAACCACTGCCAGATATCAACCGTGCTAGAGACACCAGCTGTTACCAAACAATTGATTCCACGACATCGATTCATACATTAATTGAACTTTAACACTGATTCACGAATAAAAATATAATTTTAGTTTTATTTGTGGCCAAGCGTATTTACAATCTAGCAATACAAATCTTAATAAGTTCAACATGGCAGATACAAACACTGAGTTACGCTTAACGGAATAACTAAATTTCCAGCTAATTGGTTTAAATTGTAATAAGTTTCTTGAATAAAGTTCGTTTCATTATTGATATTAATATTACTCTTCGTAAATGTATTCCGTTTCATATTTATTTCTCCTAATTATCAGCGGTAAGTTTAAAATGAAGATACACATAAATACTTTAGAATTTGAGAAATTGTAGTAAAAGTAACTTTAAAGCTAGGGTTTTAGATATGCTCAGCGCCAGATTGCCATGACGCCTAACTTTCCCATGTTGGCAACTGAAATCGTGCTTTTGTTTGTTTAAAATTTAGTAGCGTGGTGTTAAAAATATCAGGGCATTTTATTACAAACGTAATGTATGTATTATTGCTACTGACATATTAGGGGAAATATTGCAAATAGAATGAATATTTGTAGTTTGTATAGTATGTTCACATAGATTGAAAATATTATGTCAACATTGAAAACTAGTCAACAGCGCAACTTGTACAGCCAATCGCGACACGCCGTGCCGTAGACAACAGGGGCAGTGCTGTTTAATTAATTAATTAATTTCATGTTTACATATCATATTTTGTTACAATTTCCAAAGTTACTTTCTATTTATTGATACAATCGAGTTGACCAATTACTTAATAAATAAAATTAATTAGTTTACAAAATAATGCTTTACACAATTCAGTTAATATACCTAGTATTATATACATACACATAAATGACAAAATGAGAAATCAATAATACGTAATATAGTAAAATTGAAATTGAATTATATTGCTTTTGTATACAGATTAAATCGACTATAACGTAACGTAAAAGGGGCCGCGGTGGTCGAGAAGTCAGACCTCTCTCCTCCCACCAAGGAGATCCGGGTTCGATTCCCTGTGGGGTCACCCCCCGGATTTTCGCATGTGGGAATCGTGCCGGACAATGCCGCTGGTTGGCGCTTTTTCTCGAGGATCTGCCGTTTTCCCCACCCTTCACCCTTTCATTCCGGCGCTGCTCCATACATCATGTCACCCCTCAGCAGCATTAAAGACCTCGATGTTTAACGCTGACCAAATAATCTCAATCACTCACGTAACGTAAAAAAAAATAGTAAACGAACAAGTAGTACATCAAATGAAAATGTACGACAGCGGAAACGATATCTCATTGATTTAGTTCAATTAATGTTTCAAAAGAAGATCGAAGCATTTTATAAATGATTGTCTTGTTCACTTAACAAATTGCAATATCAAAATAAAAAAAAAGCGCGTTACTCTTTCTGAACTGTTGATTGTCAACCATTTGATAAAAGTTTAAGTGTGGTGCGAGATGTCTTTTAAAATAAGCATTGAGAAAACAAGATATGGATATACATAGCCACAAAAGCAGATATTCCAATTAGTGACTACCTAATGACTTACAAAAGAAATATAACAACCCTGATTGCTGATAAATGCACAATATACTGTTTAAAATAAGAAAAATGAAATAGATTTTATCAAAATAATTTTTTTTGTTGAGGCTTCTATATTTTCTGTGTGGCTCCTAAAATTTCAGACATTTTGTAGGAAAGATTTCATGACTTTCAAAGGCATTAAGTGCGTTTGGCATAGAAGCGAATTACAACTCTTTAACTATATTTTCTTTAGGCTGAGTTCATTTTCCCTCACAACTCACTGTAAGCGCGCACAAGAAATTCCGTTGCAAGGCTAGAGGCGCATCGCCGCATGGAACTTCCGGCCGATCTCGCGCATCAACTGCACGAGGGCATGTGCGTACTTCCATTGCCTTCGGACGCTTTTTTTTCGAACTAACTACTTCGCATATCATTAGAGACTGGAAAAATTCGCGGGTTCATTGACATGTAGGCTGGCCTTCAAGAATATCTGTGCATTCAAGCAGACATCAGCTGTTCATTGGCTGCTCGCTGACACAGTGATACCACGTGATTGGCCCAGCACTTAGTCGCTTCTTTATTATTGGTTAAGAGCTCACCAGCAACTCTCCGATATATCAAGAACCAATTGCAAATGGGACACGAAGTTAAATCTAGCGTGTTCCTGAAAGTAAACGCGATCGTTTCGGGGTCCCTACATATCATTATTACAGAGAGTAATTCATCGCGGGAATAGTTGACTACTTGCTTAGGTTCCAAGTTCCTACGTGTCCGATGATCTTATTCCGTTATTCGTGTTTTCTCATTTAACCGCCCCAATGAGAATTATGGCAAGCCGATACTTGTCGTTAGAGACCCCAATTTTACGGTGAAAAATTTTCTGCAGCAGTTTGTTTCTGTGCCTTACGAGCACATATGCAGATCTGCTTCATGGTTATTTGTGCAGAGACGACTCTCATTCGACTGCGCCAATCAGAACAAGGTTACTGCTACACCACACGTCTGTGGTTTGCAGGTAGAACCTCGAGGCACTGAGAGCTACAAACATCTAATCACTGACCATGAAGCAGAACTGCAGACGTGCTATAAGGCATTGAATCAAATTGTTGCAAAATTCTTTTCACCAAAACACACTGGATCTAATCATTTAAGTTGTCTATATTTTCCAAATACCTGAATGCACTAGAAGAATAAATTTTATGAGCAGATTGTTTGATGTGAATCACAATAACATCCGAAGGATTGTAATATTTTACAAAATATCTTGCAATTTTACAAAAAAAAAATCTCGGAAACTGCTTGTCAAAAAAAATTTGAGTCACGTCAAACAAATCTAAAATGTACAAGCATTTTGTTATTAATACAGAAACGTAATTTCTCAATGTGTATAAGAGTGACTGTAAATATACAGATATATTTGTATATTCCCAACCATCCCCTTTAACAATCCATCCTTAATCACTGAGCTGTAGATGTGCACAACAGGCATAGAAACCAGCTGGTGCGAAAATTTTTACGTGGAAATCAGGAGCCCCCAGCAATTTAATTACACTTTACTATCAAAAACACCCTGATGTTTTCTCTGACGAATTACAGTCCTGCAGTGTATCAACACTGAAACAATAGTACTGATGTAGTTACTACACTTCTGTAACAGTCCAAATTAGTTGTAGATACTAACTGAAATGTTCCTACAAGATCCTGTTCTGTACGAATAATACGTTCAGTGAAAGAAAGATTATGTTTGCTTCTTCTATAGATCAGACTGTATCTTCTACAGAACAGGTTACAGTAGAAACTTTTCAGACAAAATCGTCACCCCAAACTGTACTTTTGATCCTATTTTAACAGATGTACGATTACTTGAGCCATGATTTTGTCACGAAAATATTTTTGCATTACTTTGTTTCATTGTCTTAGGTGCACATCGGCTGCTATGCCTCACTTTATTGGCAGCATGTATTTGTTCAGATATGTCTCTCATTTTACTGTACCAATAAGAATACGACAATTGTGACATTATACGTCTGTGATTTGCCAGTAGAAACCCAAGATAAGTGACAGTTAAAAAAATCACTGACCTTGAAGCAGATATGCAGATGTGCATCTAAAAGACTGAAACAATTTGATGCAAAATTCTTATCGCCATAAAATCGTGGTTCTAACGATTACTACAGCAAATACTCTTCTTATAGCGATAAAACTAATCCAGGGTATCTGGTCTGGCGTTGCTCACTGGGACAACACCGTATGTTTAGGTACTAACTGCTGAGAATAGAGTGTACACAGGACTGTGGAGTCCAGCCTGCTGGTCCTTTAAACCACGGAATTGTCCAGTCGCAACGCGTTTCTAATGTGTAAGTCAATATATTATAATAAGCTAATCTTAGTTTTCAGGACGTTTAGAAAATGTCGAAGGTGTCTAGAAACCGTGTCTACTGATTGGTTGCTAATGTGTAGAGGCAGGAGGATTTCGCGTGTTCATCTGGCAGTAGCCTAGACTTCTCAGTCCTATACACACAATGGTTAGAGATCGTGGTATATCGCGAAAATGTTAGAGCCAACATACCCATAAAACCACTGTAGTTTCTTGCAACATATATGATTTGGTGATATACTTCTGACACACGTAGCTGTCTGCAGACCAATAACAGGCATCCAATATTGCAATATTGTGATTCTTATTGGCTCAGCCAAATAGAGTTACAGCTCCACGTACAAGCTAAAGCCAGTAATGTTCTGGTAAGCTGCACGTGTGTTGAAATCCAGCAAACAGTCAAGTTTTCCCGCGATAAACCATAATCTCTACATATGGCCAAACTAGAATATTCTTCAGCGTCGAACTGTATTGGCGGGAGCACGTGTTATACCTAGAAACACGAGTATTTCACGTATTAATCTGGTTGCAGTCTAGACTTCTCGGTCCTATACA
The DNA here is from genome assembly GCA_003012365.1 of Medauroidea extradentata. Taxonomy (NCBI): domain Eukaryota; kingdom Metazoa; phylum Arthropoda; class Insecta; order Phasmatodea; family Phasmatidae; genus Medauroidea; species Medauroidea extradentata. Next base: position 3,421 of record PNEQ01038437.1, on the reverse strand, counting down.
CACACTGGTCAAAGTCGAATATCCATTGGCTCCTAACCGTACAAGTGGGTTGCTACACGAACTATTTTATTATTTACTACTGACTTGCAACCTCCAGAGGTGTGTCAAAACCGATGACGTCTAATCACGGAAGTTACAGTGTTATAAAGGTTATGTGCACTCAACCTAACCCACAATCAATACGCGAAATACTCGTGCCTCTAGTTATACCCTATTTTTAAAAAAGCACATGTAGAGCAAGTGATTTTTGGGAAAAGAATTTTGCGTCATCTTGTTTCAGTGAATTATGTGCACATCGGCAGCTGTACTTCATGGGCAGTGATTGTATTTTTTAACTCTCACTTGTCTTGGGTCTCTACTGGCAAATCACAGACATATGGTGTCACTTCTTGTTGGTGAAATCAAATGAGAGACAAACACCCTACCAATAAACATGAAGCAGAGCTGCCGATGTGCACGTAAGACATTGACACAAAGTGACGCAAAAATCTTATCGCGACCAAATCGTGGCTCTAGTTATATATAACTAGAGCCACGATTTGGTCGCGATAAGATATATGGCGGTGGAATTTTCAACTTCACAGAAGGAAGTGGGCAGCAGCGTGACTTGAGCAGCGTAGGTTGGACAGAAGGGCGAGGAGAAGGTGTTTACGCCCTTGTTGCTCGGCGGGATTATACCTGAGTCCGGCGGCAGTGCAGGGCTAGGGAAGCTTAGTAAAAAGCCACCAAACATTTGACTGGGTCGGCTCAAGGTTAAGTATGGGTCGGCTCGACTTTTATGTGTCTACCTACCTTCGTTTACACCCTCGGGTAGGGCAGCGGGGAATAACTCTTACATCGTAAAAAAATATATATATGTATGGTGTGGATGTGTTTGGCTTGGAACAAGTCCGCCCTGCTTATTATCTGGCTTCGGCTCGGGACACATTGGGCAGGTATGCGAGCTGGCCACACCAGGGTTTCAACACCCGCTGCTTTTACCTGGCGAGCAAATAAACCACCCACCCACACCTCTCACCGTACCTCAACCACGTCTTCACCACAGAGAATCAAGTCTTCAGCAAGCGTCTTCGTTTCGCTTTATCTTTTCCTTCCCCGTCTGCAAAACGCCACATGCTGTAAACCCATGCCGATTAATCGTCCGCAGATTCCTGACTTGTTTGCTTGGCGCAATGGCCAGACGCTAAAATGTTTAGTAACTAGACTCAGTGTTTTTTGGTGAAAATAGTTTTGCATGGTCAGTGGTTCGATTTTTTAAGAAGCCCATGTACGGGATGTCATTTTCCGCGTTTGATGCGCCGAATCAGACGAGCGATAAGTTGGGACCCCTGATTTCCGAGAAAAAACCTTTGCCCCAGTTAATTTCAGTGCCTACATACACGTCTGCAGTTCTGCTTCATGCTTATTGGCAGCGTGTCTATACGAAGAGCCATATGTAGGGCCACGATTTTGTCGCGAAAAGATTTTTGCCCCACTTTGTTTCAGTGACTCTCGTGCACATGGGCAGTTCTGTTTCAAGGTTATTGGCAGCGTGTCTTTGTTCAGACACGTTTCTCATTTTACTGCACCAATCAGAATAAGATTATTGTGAGTCTGTACGTCTATAATTTGCCAAGGCAAGTGACGGTAAAATCATCCAACCACAGGCGATGTAGCAGAGCTGCAGGTGTGCACATGACGCATCGAAACCAAATGTTGCAAAAATCTTTTCGCCATAAAATCGTGGCTCTAGCCATATGTCACGTGTCTGAGCCAATTTCAATAAAGTCTCTGCAACACCTCATGGCTGTGATTTGCCGATAGAACTCAAGACTCGAGAGAGTTAAAATATCCAATCACTGGCCACGAAGCAGAACTGCAGATGGGAACGTAAGGCACTGAAACAAAGTGGGGTAAATTTGTTTGCGGAAGTCACGGTTCCCTGGTGATACGATTCTGGTTGCTACACTCGAAGGTAACGACTTCGCTAATATTAGCAGTGCGCTAAACTTGCATGCTGTGTTTTCGTTTCGTGCTTTCTTCCTATGGGACTTCAAGCAGTGACCCCGGCGGCCGAGTGGTCAGACCTCTCGCCTTCTACTAAGGCGATTTGGGTTCGATCCTCGGCGGGGTCGATCGCCGGAATTTCGCATGGCATGTGGGGATCGTGCTGGACGATGTCGCTGGCCAGTGGGTTTTCTCGGAGATCTCCCATTTCCTCCGCCCTTTCATTCAGGCGCTTCTCAATCGTAGGACCTCATTTCATGTCATCCTTCGAGGTGCGCAGATTGTCTACGATACCCTGCCACTCTGGCATCCTCCTCAAACAATATTTACTTTTAGTAGTGATCGTCTAATTTTACTAGCGGAAAGTTTTAAGTGAAGTCTATCACGAGTTTCTAATGTTGTGTTTTACGAGTCCAGGTGATTTTTTTAATTTTTTTACTTACAACAGTATAAATAAATGCCGTTTTGCCATTTGAGGTACCCAAATCCATGTTGTAACAAGCGTGCTGTATTATTAACATTTTAGAAACATAATTTAAAACGTACTTTCTTTTCGTACATAAACTATTTTTTTGCAAAAAGTTTTGTAGTTGTGTGTAGCAAAGAATACACGCGGCAAGCTACAACAGCGTCTATGCATAATCATTAGAGCCCCGGAAATTTCGCGGATTCAACTGAGGAGAGGTTGTATTTCTAAGTCATGTATATGTTGGAAACTATTTCGATTGGGTCATTGTTTATTAAACGTGACCTTGCGGACTCCGAACCAATGGCGGACATGCGTAAAATCGCTCACGGACTCCTGCGCTACATCGTCAAATGTTCAAATCCTCACTCACTGGAGCAGCAGCCAGTGAACAAATATAGCTGAGGACAGTGCACACAGGACTGTGGAGTCTAGCCTGCTGGGCGTTGAACCCGTGAAATATCCGGGCCTCTAATAATCATCTTAAGAGGAGTCCTTCGCGGCGTCAAATTTCCACCTTTGACGCGTGGTAACAGCGTAGCGATAAGAGCCAGTGTCCCACGCTTGACGAGAAGCATATCGCCTCTATTCGCAGCGCGCCAAACTGGCGTGCAAGGTTTCCGTTGTAGTCTTTTTACTATTGGACTTTAAGCGGTGGCCCCAATATTTTATTTTTGAATAGTTTGAAGTAAAGACCAACGCATGCTTCTCGTTTTGCGCTTTACGAATTCAGGTAATATTTTCGGAGTTACAACAGTCTAAATAACCCGTTTTTAGCCATTTTGAGAGGCCCGAATATCATGTTTCTAGCAAGCGTGCTGCATTTTTGAAAAAATAGAAGCATAGTTTCAAGTGTGTGTTCTTTTCGTAGGTAAACATAATATGAATAACTTTAGCGGTTTCGTGTAAAAATGTATGCGCGTGACACGCTGCAACGCCGTCCATGCGCCAGTCGAGGACTCCTCTTAA